>LOEQ01000420.1:363999-378188 GCA_001685075.1 Bramus lutescens | reverse complement strand
CCAAACAGACTAGGCTCCCACAAAGCCAGTACATGGAGTAGAATCAAAACCCAGATCCATTGTCCTTGGCTTCTTAGTCAGTCCAGCTGGCCTTGGTGAGCTCCCGTTAGATCAGCCCCACTGCCTCGGTGGGTGGGCACACCCCTAGCAGTCCTGACTTCCTTGCTCATTTTTAAGCCTGATAACAGCTCTGTTGATGTTCCTGGATGACCTCATCGCACTTTGCAAGTCTGACCCCACAGTCCAGCTCTTGCTGACTTGTGGCTTTTTGCATGTTTTGTTATTTTTTTTAATTTAAATTTAAATGTTCTGCACAATTGTATATGTAGAACTTCTGGGAAATCAAGCATCAAGCACATTCCTTCAGAGAGTGTCAGTGTTGGCTTTCTGAGGCTCGTTGGTTGCTCCCTCCCCACGCGGAGAGTGTGAATTCCCGCATTAAAACCATGTGAGTATGGGCTGTGGTTGGAGTTTGCCAAGGGATACTTGTTTCACACTTATATCTGTCTCTACCTAGAACTAGGGTGAAACCAGATGTGATTTTCTACTGTCTTTTCCTGTTATTGTTGAAATCATTCATCTGCTGAAGAAGGCACCACTCGTTTATGTCAGCATTTCCAGCTTGCTCTGCTTGGAATGATGTTTGTTTGTTTGTTTGCTTTTGTTTATTTTGTACCAAAGCGAAGCTTCAAAACATTGTATTGTGCTTTCAAGTTCCTCTCATAATCTAGTTCAGAAGTTTACCTCCTGTGATGTGTGCTTTCCAAGAGTGAGCAGTATAGCGGCTTTACTCAGAGGTAAAGTCCGCGAGATCCTGCTTCGGCTCAGCTTCTGCCTTCTCACACCTACATGCAGGAACCCTTGCCATTTTGCTATTCACTTAGCCTCTAGTTACGCAACAATTAACTTTTCTCCCGACCTGGATTTGTTAGAAGCCCGTGCCTCACTCTTTCCAGCTGAGGCGAGATTTGGCTTTGTTCCCTGTTGATGAGATGAAACACTCATACATAAGAAATTTAGGGTAAAAAAGGTGTCTTTTTAGCTCAAAAGCCTTTAGTTACAGTCTCTTATTGTGGGGAAGCTAAGATGGCCGGAGTCTGAAGCAGGTGGTCACATCTACAGTCAAGAATGGAGAGAATAAATGTGCATATGCTTGAGCCCATCCATTTTCTGCAAACTGGAAATCCCCTACTGCAAACCAGGGGACAGTGGTGCTCATAATGGAAGGTTCTTTCCACCTTAATTCACTTAGTTAGGTAATGTGGTAATTTTCTTCAGGCTTGCCCATGTGTTGATCTGATCTAGACAATTTCTTATTCAAATTGTCTTCCCAGGTGACTCTTGACAGGGCCAAGTCAACAAGGAAAACATCACAATTGCATGTTTGAAATTTCTCTCTGGATCTTCTTTCCCATGACAAAATAAGAACATAGCAAACACAGTCCCTAAATGATGTATTTTCACCACGTACTGACCTGACTACTGCATGTGCTTCTGATCTCAGGGTTTGTGAGTCTTTCTCTGTTCCTTTTCGTCAGACACTTTGGCTTCGTACTCATTTTGGAACATGCTCGACTCCTTCCTGAATCAGCACCTTTGCGAAGTCCATCACCTCTGCCTGGGAGTTTTCCTTTGCACCCTCTCAGTACTCAGTGTCCCCAGGCTTTCTCTGCTATACTTACATCACTTCCTCAGAGATGCCCTTCTGACTCTCAAATTATTTAAATTAACAGCCTTCCATCCCCCCATATCTTATCTTGCCTTTTAAAACACAATATTATGTCTATGTCTGTTTTTTTGGCTGAATCCCACACTAGAACATAAGGGCCAGGAGGGCAAATATTTTATTTGTTCTTTTTTTAAATCACTAACTCTATAGCTTTAAAATAAAATCCAACAAAACTTAGGAACCCCATAAATATGTATTGATATACTTAGTAACATAATAGCCACGAAATTTTGATAAAACATCTCTGTTTTCAGTATAGTGATTTGCTAATTTCCACAGTATATTTAAATGGGTTGCATGGCTTTTCACATAGGTAGTTAATCAAGAAACTATGTCATTTGCAGAATTATCTAGGTAGTTAAAGAGTGATGAGTGCCCAAACTCCTACAGGAAAAAGACATCTTACTCACTAGCCACCATAATGCCTGCTCCAGTGGGCTCAGTTATACGCGTGGCAGACCTTCAGGAGGTTTTTGAGGACTGGTAGGTGGAGAAATTGTGACCAAGATTCTGGGAAATTGGATTAGAGTTATTTGCATGCTATTGTAAGGATCTCCTGGATCCTCGGTCTTGATTACAGACAGCCAACCTTATCCAGTTTCCAGCAAACTCAGGCTTTCAACTCAGCACAAACTCGCACTTCTTCCAACCCTCCTGACCTTTTCCCTGTTGTTGGGGATTTTATTATGTTTTTCATCTTTTAGATGAAACCAGAGCTCCCTCATATCCAAGGGTGGTTGGAATATTTTGAAGGAAGTAATTAGGAAAATTTTGTGTTGTGATGCTAGAGCAGTGGTTCAGCATGTAAGAATCCTCATTGCTTTTGTAGGAGACTTGGGTTTGGTTCCCAGCACCCAGATAAGAGGCTCACACCTACCTGTAACTCCAGTTTCAGTGGATCTAATGTCCTTTTCTGACTTCTGAAGGCACAAAGCAACCACATAGTGTGCACACATAAACAAGCAAATACTTAGATACATAAAATAATAAAGAATCTTTAAAAAAATCCCTTATTGTTAATTTTCGCTCAGTGTCAACTTTCTACTAGCAAAACATATTGTTGCAAAGGATGAAAGTGTGTGCCTTGTGATACACTTGGGCACCATCTTGCCTCAGAGACCCTGTCATGTGCCTTGTGATACATTTGGGCACCACCTTGCCTCAGAGACCCTGTCATGTGCCTTGTGATACACTTGGGCACCATCTTGCCTCAGAGACCCTGCCATGTGCCTTGTGATACACTCGGGCACCATCTTACCTCAGAGACTCCCCCTCCCCCCATCTCTATGCTTGCACTCAGTCACAGTGCAGGGTAATCTTTGCTGTTCAGCATCTAAGGTAAAGTTTCAGAAGGGTAATAATGCGATGTGTGTTCCAGTATGGTGGCATGATGAAAATCCACCATTCACAGTTGTTGAAAATACATCTAAACACATCAAAGAAACCATCATAGACACCACTGGGCAAGTCACAGCTTAAAAAGAAACCATAACACCTCTTGCTGAGTTTTCATTAGAAATTCATTGGCTCTGAATGAAGTTGGGAAACAGATCTAAATAGGTAGAAGGGAACTGGAGTGTCAAGTTAAGCCATTGATATTTCCCCCACTCTTTGTTAGTAACTTATCCCTGTGTGTGGTTACAGAGGGGCTTGTGGCTTTTGAAAGAATTCTACATTTGGAGCAATCTTCCAGACATTTGAGGAAATAACAGCTCTCCTTACACCTGCCCAGTCGCAGAGTTGCATTCAGTACATTCTGCATGCCATTCTGCTCTCGAGCTGGAAATCATGGTTTTAAGATTTGATACTTGACGTATGTGGGCATTTGAAATATTCCTGGACACATCTCACTGGATTCTGGCAGATCTTGTTTAGAACATTAAGCCCAAAATTCTGAAGGGAAAGTAACGACGGGAAAGTAATGCAAATGCCAAGTTTTAAGTCCTTCAGAGAGTCTTTCAAGATGACGTCCCATTACATGGAATTCGGTGCAGTTATTAAAACATACATTCAAGTATAAAAGGAGACACGACCAAAATAATCACCGTTTAACAGGCTCTTTACACATTTTTATGTGAGCTTCAGAACTGGCCCTGGGGTATTATTTCATTCTTATAATAATGCTCTTGATTTTCATTATCTAATTGAAGGATACATATGAATTTAAAACCAGAACTCTTAGTTCATGAGCAAATGATTAAGTAATTTCTTTATTGAAAGGAGCTGGTACAGGTTTGTTAGTTCAGTATCTTACAACTCTCCCTCTTCATGGTATTTATGATACATTCTTTAACTCCTCCTCATACCAAACAGATGAACGAATAAATGAGTGTGTTATGCAATGCCTTAGGAAAGGATTGGGGTTAATAGGTTCAAATACTGCTGTTCCCTTAACTCATTTGAACCTCATTCAATGCCTAGACTTTTCCAGTGCTTCGAAAGCTCCAAGCTCCAGTTTTCAGAGTTTGGTCATTAAACTACAAATCACCTCAACAAAGTAAGACTGTGCTTTTGGAAATTGAAGCTCTGTAGCACGCAGTAATATTACCAGCTGTGAAACACTCATAAAAGTTATTCTTCTTTAAAAAGAGAAACCTTGGTTTTAACCAATTTCAGCAGGGTTCCTCCTCTTTATGCTCAGATGCATCACAGTCACAGACAGCACTCCGGCAGTAAATATTTATCTAGTCCCTACTGTGCGCCAGGAACATGCTTTCCTCAAAGGAACATCAATACAGCCTACAAGGGTTCTGTTTGCATAGACATTCTAAAGTAACTGAAAGACAGGGATTAAAAGAAATAAAGATAAATATTTAGACAACAAATTATGAAGAAAAAAAATCAAGATGTCCTAAGAATTAACAGTAAGAGGTATCAGTTTAATTAGAGGATGGATTTAGGGGCAGCATCTCCTAAGAACTGAGCTCTAAGCAGAAACAAGAAGCAACATTAGCCAGGTAAAGAGAAATATAAAAACAAGTTTGGTAGTATATGCTTACATTTCCAGAATTTGTGAGGTGTAAGACAAAGATCAGGACACAAACAGGGTTACATGAGGTTTGGTCTCAAAAATAAAAACAAAGTATTTTTTTTTTTAAGTATGGCATCCAGGACTGGAGAGATGACTCAGCAGGTTAAGGACACTGACTGCTCTTCCAGATGACATGGGCTCAAATCCCAGCACCCACATGATAGCAAACACCTGTCTGTAACTGCAAGATCTGACTCTCACACAGATGTGCCTGAATGCAAATCACCAATGCACAGAAAATAAAAGTAAATAATAATAATAATAAAAAGGCTGGCATCTAAACAGCGTGAAGAGCAAATCCTAAGTTTGGAGAAAGAATGAGGTTCCAATATTGGAAGACAGAAAATGTCAAGATGGTGAGGTCAAGATGATGAGGTCAAGATTATGAGGCCTACATGGTTTGATCTAGATGGTGAGGCCTGCATGTTTTGAGGTCTACACAATGGGTCTACTTGGTGGAAATACATAGTGATGTTTCAGGAGCAACAGTCTAGGGTGAAGTAGGAAACATAACTAAAGGCAAATTCCTGCACATTTTTAGGTTCTACAAATGGTTTTGCTTTGTTTTGACTTTTCTCCTAATAAGAGAAGGTTTTATGAGAAGCATGACATTTAAAATGCCATTTTCTTAAAGAAAGTGTAATATGACATTTAGTGTCCTGAAATATAGTTAGCCATGAGAACAGACTTCTTTGAAAAAGGATTATAGGAATCAAACTTGGACTCCCATGTGTGCTAGATAAACACTCCACCATAGAATTGTATTCCTGGCCCCAAAACTGACCTGTGAAATATTCCAGGAAGTAGTTTATTTAGAAGATCCTTTCAGCAATACTTTCAGAAATCTTCCTGTAACGTAGCTTCTCAGATCCTTAGATTGTGATGGAAAATAGCAAAAGAGTTTATTGTAAGCTTCAGCAACTTCATTACTGGCAACAGAAATACTCAGAAATGGGACCACCAACTTCTGTGACCTGATTCAAATGTTGGCAAGCCTGAATTCCTTCATTTATTAATCTTTTTGGTTCCTGTATTTGTTTTATTCTCTCTCAACAATATAACCCCTGAGTTTCAGGATTATCAAGTGCTGTGTCATGGTGAGCAAGTCATCTCATCACAGGGTTTTGGATTGAAGTCTGTCTTGTGACAGTCTCATACAAACCCTTTCTGTCTTGATAACTCTAACTGAGATATACTTATGGGATTCAATCACTCAGACTAAGGCAATGAGATACAGTGGTCATTTAGGTCCAAGTTATTCACAGTGCTGACTATTTTGATTCTCAAATATAAATAGAAAATGAATGTTAAAAGAAGGAAAATGTTGGTATGACAGAAAAGTTCCCATGTAGATAGAGGGCCTTTCTTTCACTCTTCAATTGCACTGTTTCATATTATTTTGTCATGTTTTATTTTCGGGTAAAATAGTAAACAGAGCTCTAGCTCTGTTGGTGGAACACTTGTCTAGCACACATGACGCTATGGGTTCTAGCCCAAGCCTTCACTTACAGGTAGGGTTGTAAATGCCTATAAGCCCAGAAGTTGGGAGGTGGAGGGAGGCAGGAGGACCACCAGTTAAACGTCATTCTCTAATACCTAGGCAGTCTGGAGCAAGCTTACACTACTTCAGACACTGCTTTTATTTTTCTTTTGAAGTAAAAAAGAGAAATCCAATAAAGTTAATACAAAGAACCTCAGGGTCTGAGGACAAATGAAAGATTTCTTTTTGTTTCTTCTTGGTAGTTGGGTATTAAAAGCAGAAAACTTTTGAGCAATAAGATTAGTCACTCACTCCATCTGGCTATATTATATGAAAAATTTTCTGCCTAATAAATCACAAAGTAAGTTGAGAGTTTCCTTTAACTTAGTGGTTCTAGCCCTCTTCTTGTGCATTTCTAAACAATATACCATTTGGTACATCAAGCATGTGACTAAATTTGCTCAGACTTCAAACTTTTTATTAAAGATACTAGAAATACATATATACATATATACTTATAAAATGGAAATAAAATACACATGCCTTTTAGTATTTATACCTACATCAACAAGTGTTGAAGAATATATAAAATAATTTTATAGTTAGTTTTTTCAATCAAAGTCTCTGGTACATGAACGTTAACAATACTTGAATTTATAAGAGATAATGAATCAAATTTATTAGCACATAATATAACTTTGAGAAGTATAAAAGGAAAGCATACCATCTGTGAAATGATAATATAGTCTCAGTGATAAAAAAAATAGACTTAAACTGTGCAGCTTGGAGAAAACTATGGGCCAGTGAAAAGCTTTGACCCTTACCGCATTGTCTACCAAAGCAGTTTTAGTCTTAAAGGCAATGATTAACACCTCTGGTCAGTTTTATTTTACTTCTTGCTGTATGACTGCTCTTTAAAAATAATTGAGTTGCGATAAGTTTTGGAATTGTTAGGGAGAGGCATGTGGGTGGAAAGAAAACTTTGGGGAACTTATTTTTATGGTGATTACAAGAAGTTCAAGGTGGAAACATCAATATGGGAGTCAAATGCACAGACAAATGCTTTGCAAGTGAATTGTATTGTTTGTATCTCATAAACAGGCTCTATTTCTCCCAAATTCCCAGCAGGTAATAGGGAGGATCTTATGGACAATCCAGTCACAATTATATCTCTGGTTTAACTTAGGGTACTTGTGTCCTTTCAAATTCTTCTCTTTTTCTAGAGAAAAATCAGAACTATAATGACCATTGGACATAAAATTAAACTACATATGCCATCCTCACTTTTTCTCTTCTTTACTCTCTACTTCTTTTCCTCCCACATTTTTAATTCTTCTTTTTGCCCTTTAAAACTAAATATATAGATAGGTATGAAGGTTTGGAGGTAGGTGAATTTAAGCTTAGAAACCATGCCTTTTGGCTTAACCATCATGGAAGCATTACAAGACTAAATATCTATAAGTTTTTCAAGACGTTTTGATGTGCTCTTATGAAAATCTAAATTCACGTTTATTGTTAAGTACCAAGTTCTTTGGTTTTATAATAAAAGGAGTGATTAAGTGATTATACAATTAACTAACATGTCTCTGTGAAGTAACGGAAATATACATAGGATTTCTATTAAAATTACATTCTTAATATGAACTTTAAAATTATTTACTTTTTTTTTTTTTGAGACAGAGTTTCCTTGTGCAGCAGCCCTAGCTGTCCTGGAACTAGATTTGTAGACCAAACTGACCTCAAACGTACAGGGGTCTGCCTGTCTCTGCCTTCCCAGTCCTAAGATTAAAGGTGTGTACCGCCATGACCAGCTTATTTTGCAAGGAACAAAAAACCCTGATGTCAAACAAGACATGTTAATTTGTGCCACAGGGATAAGTGAATAATATTACATTTTGAATAAGTCCTACAAAATAGTATTTTGCCATGTCCACTTTTTGTTTATATATATCCTATATATAAATATAGATTCCTATGTTTTTCCATACAAAACAAGTATATTAACATACATATACATTCTCTTATTTAAATTATGCTAAAATGGTGCTTAGATATAAAAATATCTAAACAGAATCAGCATGACAATGGTGTTATCAATGTCACATACTACACATCAGATATCTTTATAATAAACTAGCATGTCGGGGAAATTCTGTTGAAGATAAAATTCCCCAGAATTATCATCCATAAATCTTGGCTCTTAGCAGCCAGGCACTTTCTAAAGACGAGAGCCCTGCAATTCCTAGCCTTGTCTCACATTTGCCTTTACTGAGCTCATGCTAGAGTTTCATCTGCTATATTTTATGAAGACACTGCATTGCTGAAAAATAATTATCTGACTGATGATTCACAGTAGAAGACAGAGCTCGGGTACTCCGCCTTTTCTCTTCATGAATGCCATCGTGTGGTCTCTGACATAGACAATCAGCTAGCCCATTACCTTTTAGCTGTTTCTTTTCTTTTCTTTTTTTTTTTCTTGGTCTCTTCAAAGGGTCAAAGAGAACAGGCGTGCCCTTCTCCATTTATCACCGGACTTTTAAAATCCCCTGTGCCAGGGCTGCCATGCTCCTCTCTGTCTGTGTGAATGCCCAGGCGTCTGGCTAGACATGCTACTCTAGTCCAGTGTAACAAGGCCCTCCTAACACTAAAACGTCTTCTCTAAGCACAACACAAACAAGTGGACTGACCTTCTTGCGAAGGACATGGTGTGGACCACATGGAGATTTCCAGCAATTCGACTTTGTGGACCACAATTCTCTGGCACCTTTTTACCTTCATTTTTAATGATTCCCACTAAGGGTTATGGGAGTTCCCTTAAGCCTCTTCCTTTGGGAGATTTTGTGGGGGGTCTTGAAGGTTGAAAATGTGTAAAATGGCAACCTCTATAACCAAAATAATTCTCTGGGGAAAAAAAAAAACCCTTGCTTATGTGGAAGCATGTATTGTGGTGACTCTGTACCCCGAAGTCCCCTTGTGGCCCCCGTTACACCAGGAACAGGAAAATTAGAGATTTACTAACTGGACACACCTGACCCCAAGGATGAAATGCATACAACCCAGATCTAGAACCTGAGGATGCTAAAGGCAAGAGTTCAGTTAAGTATAGAGAATTCAGAATGGTACAGTATCATGGGAAAAGAATAAGACATCAGGACCTTCCCTTTGGGGAGCATATGAGGGGACCAGGCCCATATAGTAAGACTAAGACACAGAAGAATCTGGGGGACCGCTCAGTGCTTATGCTGCATCATGCCGCTTGAGGAATGAAAATTGCTCTTTAATTGTGGTGGAGTTTTCCTGTCCCCCAAAGTCCTTTGCCCAAGGTCATACATTTTGATAAGGGCCTCTACTCCCTCGGGATTGAGGAAAGCCCCTGCTTGCTAAAAGCAGACATTCTCCTCATCAGGCAGGGGAACTTGGGCCCTTCCATGGATGTAAGAGGACCTTGGTGGAGTTACCCAACCTTTGAAAACAATAGGCCAATTAGATACCAGCTGAACTTACCAATTCTGTCTCAGGAAAAGTGCATTGAGTTTGCCTTCAATCTAGCCTGTGCCTAAACTATCGTACAATTAGAGAGTATAAAGGTGTAGCCTTTTGTCAATGAGTGGACAGCCATCCCAATTCGCCCTCAGATCCTGTCAGTCTCCTTTTCTGCACCTCCTCTTTGGGACCTGAACCCCAAGGGAGTGGGTCTCTGGCATGAACTGTTCTCAAAGTCCTCACTCACACTTGCTTTCAGTTTGAAAATGAAAGAAACCTCAGCAAAGAAAGCCGTGGATTTTCCCTTCGCGATCTCCCCATACCTCCCCTGTCTCTTGATATGTGTTCTAAAATCAAAAGCTAATTGAGGGAGAATGTGGTTGAATTCCTAAGCGCTGATGTATTTCCTCCCTAGTGTCAGCAAGCATGTGCCCTCTTCATAATTAATACGGCCATATTCTATCTTCACTCTTCCTCCTGTTGGCTTGCCTTCATGAGTGTTTTCCACTTGTCTTACAATATCCTGTCGTGTGCTGTTTCGTTACCGTCTCTTGGATGCCTGCTCTTTTCTGAAGGGCAAACAGAAGAGGAGGAGATCTAGGGAAGAGTGGAGGTGTGGGGTGTGGGGAGGAATGGAGGGAAGGGAAACTGTGGTCGGGATGTAGTGTTTCAGAGAAGAATGCATTTCCAATAGAAAAAAATCAGTTCTAATATCTGTGCATTACCGTCATCATTCTTTACTCTTTACTTGGGGAAACACACCTTCTTCCAATTCAAGTTCTTATGTTGTTTCCACTGAGTTCCAATTTCTGAAAGTAGACTGCCAAGGACTGTCTCTGTGAAATTTAGATTTCTAAAAAAAATTTCCCATCAGATTGATCAGGACTAGTTCAGCTATAATTAATATATAAAAACTATCGAATCTGTTTTGTTGTTGTTTTCGTTTGTTTGTTTTGTTTTCTGAGACAAGGTTTCTCTGTGTAGCTTTGCAGCCTGTCCTGGAACTCTCCCTGTAGACCAGGCTGGCCTGGAACTCACAGAGACCTGCTGCCTCGGCCTTCCAAGTGCTGGGATTAAAGTCATGTGCCACCACTGCCAAGCTTCAAATCTGTTTTAAAATTAACGAAAACATCATGCATAGTTGATGTGGGATTCCCCTCTGTATGCTGTGAATACATTGCCATTAGTTAATAAAGAAGCTGCTTTCAGCCAGTGGTTTAACAGAGTAAAGCCAGGTGAAAAAACCCCAACAGAGATGGAGAGAGGGAGAGAGAGAGTCTCTCTCTCTCTCTCTCTCTCTCTCTCTCTAGTTGAGGAGACACCATGTAGCTGCTGAAGGAGAAAAGCAGACACCAGAACTTACAGGCAGGCCACAGCCTTGTGGTGATACACAGATTAACAGAAATGGGTTAATTTAATATGTAAAAGCTAGGTAGAAATACACTTAAGGAATTGGCCAATCAGTGTTGTAATTAACATAGTTTCTGTGTGATTATTCAGGTCTGGGCAGCCAGGAAACAAGCCAGCAGACTCCTTCAACACCCCATGGAGTTTAATATCAACTAAACTCTTCCTTCTCTTAATTTTCATTTAGGTTTCTTTCCCTGTTGGCCAGAGACTGAGGAAGACTCTAGTACTGGGCAGAGTGTAACTGGGGTCCTCTGGAAAGAGCCCCAAAGCTTTCCCATCCTCTACCTCCTATCCTCATTAATTCTCCCAGTTGATGTCTGGTGAAACAGCTTCCAAGGCCATGCCTCGCTGTCTGACCTTCAATACGTCTGAGAGAGCCACTAACAGAATACTTAGCTGTTTCATGTTTGCACAAAAAACAAGGACAGTACCATGAGAAACGGGTAGCCCTTACAGTCTGTAACTTGTCACTGTAAGGTGACAATATGTGGAGTGTACAGCTTCTACCCAGCACAGCTTTTCCAGTTGGATAAATTCACAGAGTTACTGAGGGGGTATGTGGAGAACGGCAGGAGGTCATTTTTCTAAAGAGAGACAATTCAGACCCAGGAACAATGTACATGCTGGGCATAAGTTATTGGATCCTAAGGGCTACCTGGTGATGGAGAAACAGGCAACTTAATTTAGGAAGAAGATAAGTCTTCTCCAATTCCTGAGCCATGTGTTCTGTCTTCAGTAATTAGTTTGCTGTGGTGTTAGCTAAGAACTTAAGCTGTCCAGATTTTATTGTTCTCATCATTAAAATGCATGGGTATCTATTTGTCAGAAGTGGCATGTATGTAAGCAACTCATGCCTTCAAAAGTGTGTTGAGTTGCTGAGGTTCTATAAAGCATCAGGAGGAAAGAAGAAGACTCTTTGGTCAGGTGATCTTTACGAGCAACTGTGCTAGTGGCGTGATTAAAGATGGTTGTGCTCATAAAACAAGTGTCGCATAGGGATCCATGCCTGATCAGGACAATGCCATCTGCACGAGCTGCGGTAAACTCCACAGGACGACTCCAAGAAGAAGGAAGTGCTCCCTCTGAGCACATATGTTCCAACAGAAGACAACGAACCCTCCCAGAAGACTTAGGGATGCTTGGGGATTTTCATGATGGTGTAGAACACCGTCCTCCAAGCAAATCTACCACCATCTTCATCAGATCAGTGTGTCTGCTTTCGAGGTCCTATCAGGAATGCCGCTGCAGATCGATTGCTGGTATTTCCTCATAGGAAGTGCCTATAATCATTGAACCCTCACCTGCCTTTCCAAACCCTAAGACATTTGTTTTCAATTCTACCCTGATTGCACATGGGTATCAGATCTCCTGGGGTGCTAGAAATCTTAGGTATGGAGAGGTTAGTTCAAAGGGGCTCTATCTATGAGGTTTTTGGGAAGCTATAATCCATGGTGGGTAAAGACTCTAATGTGGCTGTTTTGGGGTCACCGACATACATTTCAGGAATTCTTCACCCATTCTCTTACAGGCTTACAGACCTCCTTACAGTAAGTCCAATAAACTCATTTGTTCCCTGAAGTGAATGCTAAAGAGGCTGTACTTTGTTTTGTCAATGGAGCCTAAAGAGACAGGAGTAGACTATGCTTATATTTCCCTAGGGAAAGAATTCCTGCAACACATGGCTGCCCACAAAAACCCTTCCTAAGGAACCTTTCTTTTTTTTATTTTTTCATTACTGCTAACCCCTTCTGTCAACACAACCACAGCAAATGTCTTTCTGGACTCTTCAGGCAGTGAACACGCAAAACTTTTCATCAAGGAGCAGGATTCATTATGTAAATGGACAAATTTTCCTTTTTGGACGCTCTGCTTGTAGCCCTTGGGTGGCATCAATCATCACAGCTTCCTCCACGTGGTCCACAGAAGGGAGAGACACGAAGGACAAAGATACTCAGAGACATGAACATGTGAGACGCAAAATTTACTTCCAGTTTTGGTTTATGTTTCACTTGTTCTTGAGGCCCGTGCTTTCCCCGAACTTGAATTCTCTAAGGTGACCCAATGTAATTGTTAATTACTACAAGTGTTCTTTCTTACAGTAATCCAAAGTTATCGAAAGTCATAAAAACTGGTAGGCCCTGAAGCAATTAGCATTCAATTATAAGTTAAGTTTGTATAACTCTTGGCTAGTTTGTTGATGAATTTTTTAGACATCAAATATTAGTTATAGATTATTTTAATGTCTCCCAAACTCTAAAAAATGAAGAATTTTGCCTCCTTCATACAGAAAATTAAAGTGGAGTTGAGAAACCAGATCTAGAGCGCTTTGGCCTAGCACACGTTCAGGGGTGAAGGCCTCCTCTCAGGTTTGTGTTAGCTCCTCTCAACCCTGAGCCCTCAGGCCCATACTCTTGCCAGTATCTCATAAGATTAAACACAGTGTGAGTTCCAAGTGGGAAATATGAACTCATAAAAGTATACAAAATTTTGGTTTCTCCAAGTTTTCCCAAATTTTCAGCAAAGGAAATCAGTGTGGCTTTGGAATGATGATAGGAAGAAAGAGTGGTTGGATTTTAAAGGAGCCTGCTATCGAAGTGAATCTTCCTGCATGTGATTCTCTAACCCCGAATGCTAAAGCTTCTGAGGAGTCAGTTGCAATGGGAAGGAAATTATGTAATGGCCAGTTTGCTCAGAAGTGAAATCTGTTCATCGTTTGGCTGGTATTTATCAGTGCCAGAGGTCAGAAGCTACCAGTTCGAGAGATAGTGCATTCTTCCTCAGTGAATGTGTCCCAGTCTGCAGGGCCTCTCAATTCCTTTCAAGTCTATCTCTGTTGTCTTCACAGCATTTTAATCACAAACATTCAGCCGGCCACAAACACATTCCTCCACCATTCCTTCATTGGTGTCTTAAGAATGAACTAAACTGTGAACTCACTTTAAAACAAAGCTGAATAGCTGAAATGTCTGGCTGCTTCCTATCAGTCCCCCAAATATTGATTGGTTCAACAGCTGCAAGTCGTTTCTGTAAGGATTAAGTTGTACCCAAGGAAAGGA
>LOEQ01000420.1:293680-350264 GCA_001685075.1 Bramus lutescens | reverse complement strand
CAAGAAGCATGTTATCGGCTATTCATAAACACGATTTAAGTGTTTGGTGGCAGGGCCTCTTAAAATAGCTGCAAGGTTTTTATAGCTGAAGCTGAGTCAGGAAGCCTCTCTTAAATGAGAAGCGATTGCTTCTAGCAAACAGAAATCACCTGAGAAAATGCTGCTACCAAGAAGCTGTGCTTAACTCGGTTCTTTTGTGTCTAGAATTACTTCCCAAACTCTCTCAGGTTTTATGTGGGGCCATTTGTTGACCGAGGTTTCTGTCCTGCCCATTCCACAGCCATTCAGTACCAAAGAAACACACAGAGGTCTACATTAATTACAAAATGGCTGGCCTATTAGCTCAGGCTTCCTATTAACTAATTTTTAAATCTTAAATTAATCCATAATTCTTACCTGTGTTATCCATGTGGCTTGGTATCTTATATCAGTGAGACATTCTCATCTTGCTTCATCTGCATCTGAGTGACAACTGCAGACTGCAGAACTCTCCTGTTCCGGTCACCCCACCTATACTTCCTGCCTGACTACTCACCAATCAGCATTTTATTAAACCAATACAAGTGAAAAATCTTTACAGGGTACAAGACCATTGTCCCACAGCAGGTTGCAACAGTGCTGGGCTGTAGTATCTTATCAAAGTGGCTGTTGCTTCTCTAACAACCAAGTCACAGCAACGTGTCTGGTGTCGGTGAGGCCACTGACTGTGGAAACCTGCAGCCAAGGGTTAAAACATGTAGAAAGTAAAAGTTTGCTGAAAAATATTTCCATATATAACTTAGAACCTGAGAGCTTGTGTCCAAAGACGTGCCCTAGAAACATGAATATCCACCATGCATTTCACCCTCATCCCCAGATGGCCAAGCTGTGTGTTTCTAGGTTCAGTTCAGACACTACTTCTTCCCCAAATTCTTCTCTCATTTACCCTACTCTCCTTAAAATCTGCGTTGAAGACTAGGGCTGTTTTAACAATTTTTCTCCTTGAAGCAAATGTCCTACATTCATTAGAGTGAACAGAATTTATGTCTTTAAACCCTCTATGCAGTCACAAAGTTCCCACAAAGAAGTCCTTCATTATGAAGTTTGTCTCTGAGGTTTTTTTTTTTCCCCAGCGCAGATGATGGAACGAGAGTCCTGTACATGCTAAGCAAGGTGCTATACCATTCAATTATATCTTAACGAATAGCTAGTGTAATACACAGGAAGGAGCTCTACCCCTAAACTACGTCTTCACAAATAGTTTGTGTGATACACAGAAAGGAGCTCTACCTCGAAACTGCATTTTCACAAAGTTAGTGTGATACACACACAGGAAGGAGCAATGGCAGAGCCACCTGAGAGTCACTGAGTATTTGCTATGTCCCCGTCAATCTGGAAGGAATCCTTTAGTCCTCTGAAACGTAAGTAAGCAGTGCTATTTCCTTTTCACAAATTCTGACCCAAGCCTTCAAACAAGTGAATAATTAGTAAATACTCAAGCCCTGACAATTGGATTTTTGAAGCTGGTGTTCTTAAAAGAAAGGCTCTAAGTGAGAAAGAAGAGAAGAAAAATATTAATTTACCAAACAGTGGTGGGGATCCCAAAGCAGACTTAGATTAAGTGTTTCAATCTCATATTATGAGAGTATTTAAATAATCAAAGCCCCACTTAGATATATTCTACCCCTCTCTCACCATCACAAAACACCCACCAGGGGTGTTCTAGTCCTCTTTAGCCCAGTATAAAGACACCATCCATAGTTTCTCTCAAAAATCATCCTGTCAGTTTTACCTAATTTGGCAGGGCCGAATACACATCCAGGAATATTGCGACCCTAATCCCTGTTATTAGCTGTAAGGTTACAGCCCTCAGTTCCTACATGGCATATTCTAAACATCACACGTGCCTCAGTTCTGTCAATATCGTCTTGTTGCTTTGCTGAGCAGGTGCTGCTGTCTTCTGGGAAAAATAACCGACAATCCTGTCTTCCATATTCTTGGGCTTTCATGTCCCCTTCAGCCTCCCTTTTCCAAGGTTGAGTAAGTCATGCTTTTCCACCTCTCTCCTTCAGTCACTTGTTTTAATACACGGAAACATTCTTGTTCCTCTTGGTTGCCCATCCAGGTCAGATGCACTGTTGATCTAATACTTGGCTTTTCACTGGAAACCTGCAACTGGAAGATTGCACAGGCAGAGCCAGTGACTTCATTGTCATGTGCATGATATGAAATCAACACAATGGAGCAGAGGGAAGAGGAACGAGGGAATGTAACTGCCCGCTGGAACTTTAGAAAAGAGTGATGTTCTTATAACCTTGGGAGCCACTGAGCACAGATGAACCTTGTCCAGTTGTGGCAATGATTTAAGGATACGTGCGATCCTCTCTTTTCTGCCCTGCACCACGCTTTGGGGGAGCAACAGTTGACATGTTCTCTTAACATTTGTGTGTCTGTGTCTCCATGCTGCCTATCTTCGAACACATCGCTCTAATTTAAATGTGCATGCAAATTATCGGGAGACGTTAGCAGACAGATTCTCTGTTAGCTTGGGGAGATGGCCAGAGGATTCATTTATGAGCTTCATGTCAGGTGGTGGTAATGCCGCGGTCTCTGATTAGAGAACATCCATAATGAAGTCTCACTTAAACCAGTGTGACCAAGACTAATGGTACTTCTCTAGCTAATTGGTCAGTCACTGAAAAGGTACACAGTGTTACTATCTTCATATGGAAAGAAAATAGTTCTTCACTGTATTGTAGACCTATTTGATTTTTATTTCCACTGCAATACCACCAACATTCATGTTGCTGTTCTTACTCTTCTCGACTCGTGAAGTGGCTTGTGCTCTCCTTGAGGGCAGCCTTGGTGGCACAGCAAATTTGAAATCATTATGAGATATAAGAAGCCCTCCCCCCCCTCACACACACACACAGAGCGATTGCTTATATAATCACACCGCTCATGAATCAAATATTCAAAATGTTTCTTGTTGACTTACAATGTGGAATTTGAATAAATGTTTGAAATTAAAATATAGTGGCTTCACCTTTCCTTTTCCTCCTTCCAACATACTCTCACTTTGCCCTGTCTCTTAAATGTGTGGCCCTCTTTTTTCTTAATTGTTGTTAAATATGTATTTATATGTGAATACACATTCCTAAATATATAAACACAATTGCAAAGATTCTGCTTAATGTCCAGATTTCCCTTTGCTTTCCTGAGTGTGATGCACCAGCGATTCTGAGGCAAAGTCTGCTAATTTGGTTAGAGTCTAAAGGCATTCCTGTCTACCTACTCTTTTGCCGTGAATGCTTGTACTCTTTTTTATATCTGATGTCTCTCTTCTGACCTCATGCCAATGTCACTGCCACAGACAACCACATTTGACTTTCCAGATTATTGGGTTATGATGTGATAAGCTATTTTAGTGCTCCCCATGGGGAGTATCATCATAGACATAATTATATAATTAAATGAGCAAATTAGTCTGTTATTCCTGCTATTTTAATATACAAGGACATGAATCCTCACTGTCTCTTTATTTCTTAAGACTGTGTGACCAAGCCAATGTCTGGCACAATGCAAGTGGCAACTTAAGAAAAATATGATTTTAAAAAATAGAAAGGGATATAATATTCATCAACATTCTTCTGCTCAAAATAGGTGGTTTATCAATTTTCAAATAACCAGGCTACTACAAATCTCATGTCCTTAAAATACAGCCTGGCACCTTAGTCGTACTTGAAAATGTAAGAGTCCCTTCAGTATGTCTATATTAATCCTATGTTACACTTTTTTCCTCTGGAGTACATGAGATGATTAATAGAAAACTTAAATTATTTACATATGAAAACCCCAGCTGTTCATGAATCTGAAAGTGTTTTATACACTGCCACATCCAGCTTCCTGCTGCTTCATAAATTGTTTCCGGTGACATGCTGCCTTTGTGTATGGTGAAATATTGTATTTACTTAAGAATTCTGTGTCAAAAAGAAAGATGAATATTTGAGAGCATCCCAGGAACCTTTGTGATTTTATTATTTGTATCTTCTAAGGTGCCACTTCATCTTTCCTTCCTTGATTAATTTCATGCCTATTCATTTGTGAAAATATAGGCTGAAACGGTTCCTTGAAGCTCGGCCATCGCTCTGGGGCATAGCGGGAAGGAACTCCAGGTGCCTGACAATGGTTCTGCAGTCTTCATGGCCTTTGACGGTTTGGAGCACAGGTGATCAGGCCTATGAGGTCTCTGATCTCTTTGGAAAACATTAATTGATAATTATGTTTTGATTTTTCTAAACGGCTGGAGAATCACATTGGATTTTGAAAGATCCCTGCATCTATCTTGTGTATAGTCAACAGGAAGATAATTGAAATGGATAGAAAGAAGTGACCTTGTTTATGGCATCACACGTTTATCTCTGAGCTTCTTGACTCCAGTCTGATCACAAAAGGTCAGAGACAATGTCCTCAGTTCCCAGAGGCACACACATTCAGTTACTCCAAGGCGGTAATTCAGTTTTGTTTTGAGCCCTGGAGGAAATGGGGAGAATTATTCTCCTCAGGTCCTCTGTGGGCTCTAGGCCAAGGCAGCTGTCTGCTCAGCAGCCTTTCAGTATGCCCTTCAACGAAGACTGACTCTAAGCTCTTGCCAAGGGTGAATGAGAGCCCCGCGCTAATGGGAAAACACTTAGGTTGTCCATTCCCTTTGGTTTGCTGCTGCTTTCTAGGCCAAGACTCACTAAGGGATGTCAGGGAAAGGCTGCTCTCTCATTAGTGTTCATGGAAATGCCCATCTTATCAGTGCAGCTCTAGGGAGGCCTTTGGTTCTGAGCTGAGATGCACTGTGACTGACAGGACCTGACTCTGCAGCATGGTACAGCTACTCTGAACCAGTTTCCTCCCACTCTTACCTTCTCACGTGTACATCTTGAGCTTACACTGTTTGCAACAGCTTCATGCCATGGCTATAAAAAGTGTTCTTATTCTTGCCTCTTGTTGTTGTTCTTCTTCTTACAAATCTTGGGTTAGCTTTTGCCTTCAATTCATCTTAATAATTTGAGTGAACATACTACCATTGGGGTAGTTTGTAAGTCACAGAAAAAACAGTAAGGTAATGAATCTAAGAGTGCCATGGTTTGGATATAAAGACAACATCAACAGCTCGTGTGTTAAAGGTTTGGGCCACCACATAACAGTGTTATTAAGAAGTGGCTGGATTTTGACAATATTCACCTCAGCAATCAATTAATTGACTTATAAGCTCAGACGTAAACGGGCTGATAGATGGGGAGCTCTGATTTGGGGTAAGCCACTGATTCCATACCCTTCAATGGTATGTCTTCCTCTGCTCCCTTTGCTGTCTGCCACTCTGCTTTGGAGCCACCCTGAGGCAGTTGTCTCCTGGGTCTCAAGTTTCCATTACTATAATGTTCTGTCTTACCCCAGGCCCATAACAGTGGAGCTAGTGGATGGCGGAATGAAAGACCTGAAACGATGATCTGGAATAAGCTGTTTCTTCCTTAAGATGGCTTTGTCAGCTTTTTGTTACAGTGAACGAAATGACCAACACAGTGAGTGTCAAGAGGCTCACCCTGTACAGCCCCTACTGCGTTTTATTTTTGTGTCATTTAAAATATGCTATTCTGATTTTTTTTCTTTCTACATTAGAGACCACAGTTACATCTCTGAAAGACCTCTTTACCCATGTGGAGTTGTTTTTGGAGAGAAGGAAGGTTTAAAAACATTCACATGAAAAAACTTCAGGCCTTAGTTTGAATTCTCTTCTCTTAGGTTGAATTTCTTATCTTCCTATATCTCATTCATTATATTTTTCTATAAAGGTTTTTATATTTTTTTTCATTGACTTATAGGACGGTTCTGAGTCATGCCATGTTTTACAAGTGTGACTAGGCACAGGGACACAATGATAAAAAAGCCACTATTTCTTCCTGGGCTTCACTCAGATGATAAGAGCCCACAATAGGCAGAGTGACAATCAGAAAGGTAAAGGCATTGACAGATGCTACCAATGAGTGGTTCTCTCCTATCTAAAATAGATGTGATTTTTCCTATTCTAGAAACTCTTCATAGAATTAAGTTTAAGCTGGAGTCTGGATAACAGGACTAATTCAAACCTGTGAAGAAAGATGCTTCAGGCAGAGGAAAAGGGAAAGAAGAGGATGTGAAAGGACACATATTTAGAAACTAACATAAGTCAAGGTTAGCTGTGGGATATCAGAGAATGTCTAGACAGAGTTTAGAGTGAACCAGGCCATGTAGATGTAAGTTTCTTTCCCTCCTTGTCCCGCAGCCATTTAGTCCCAAAGAAACACACAGAGGCTTATATTAATTATAAATTGTTTGGCCCATTTCTCAGGCTTATCACTAACTAACTCTTACAACTTAAATTCACACATAATTCTTATCTATGTTTAGCCATGTGGCTTGGTACCTTTTCTCAGTAAGGCATTCTCACCTTGCTTCCTCTGCATCTGGCTAGTGAGTGACTCTCTGTATTTCCTCTTCCCAGAATTTTCTTAGTCTGGTTGCCTTGCTTATACTTCCTGCCTGACTACTGACCAATCAGTGTCTTATTAAATCAACATGAGTGACAAATCTTTACAGTGTACAAGAGCATTATCTCACAGCCAGGTTGAGGAAGAGTCACAAGAGAGCTTTGAAGGCCATAATAAACCTTTGAACAGTATGAGGCTCCATGTGGAGGACCTTTTTTTTATGGATGCATCTAGGTGATGACATAAGGAACTCACCTGATTGGCGATTTGTGAGTAGACACACTGGCCTAAGATAGACGCTGACAGAGAAACTTAGAACAATCAGGTTCTTCATTTTCAAGAGTAAATCACATGTTAAATTTATACTGTGTAGTATAGTCTAAGATGGAGGATGTTTCTAGTGGATACACTGACACATGGTGTTGTAGCAAACTTTCTTGTCAGACTGTCTTTGGACAGCCAGCGGGCAAATAATGACAGGGAGACTTATTGTTAATTATGAAAGCTTGGCCTTTAGCTTAAGTTTGTTTCCAACTAGCTCTTAAAATAAATTTGCCTGTTTTTATTAATCTACATTTTGTCACATGGCTTTTACCTCTCTCACATTCTGTATGCCCGACTTACTCCACATCTCGCTGGCATCTCTCCTCTTTTCTTCTCCCCAGAGTTCCTCTGTCTTCAAAGAAATCCTGCCTCTTTCTGCCTCCTTAGATATTGGCCTTTCAGCTCTTTGTTGAACCAACCAGAAGGCACCTAGGCAGAGACATCTTCACACAGTGAAGTGTAAATAAGTACTCCACAACATCGTGTCAATCATATTTAATAACACAGTCAAGACCTGTTTATCTAGGTCAGTCAAACAACTATAAATTTCTGGGCAGACAGGACTGAACCAAACTAACTAAAAAAAAGTCTAAAACAGCCTCAGGAAACTCATTTTAGCTTTTCATTTCCATGGCTCTTCTCTCCATGGATGCCTATCAGTCTTGGACATTGTACAATATTCCACATCTGCTAGTATTTTACTCTTTTTTTTTCATTCTTAATATGTTTTCATCACCTTCCCCTGTTCCATGTTAAAATGTGATCATTTGACTCCTAAATCTTCCCGCGGCTTGGTTTCTCTGTGAGGCTGACCATTAAGCTATAAACATCTAATACTTTTGAAACTTTAAATACTAGTGAGATGCCTGTAAAATTCCAACAAAGCACTTTAAAACCTATTTCAAACGAATAGTTTAATTTGTTTCCTTAGGCTTTTTAAATAGTAGGTTGAGCCAAAGGTAAAGTAATATCTTATTATTATCTGCATTATTGTGCTGTGGAGCATGTGGCTCAGTGGTGCAGAACTGGGAAGAGACTCATGTAATGAAGCCAGGTGGTAGAAGAGCGTATGTTCAGTGCGTTCATATGCAGAACACATCAAATGAGTGAGCCGTTCACAGACATCCATTACATCATCAAAGCTGGGCATAATCATTGTGGATCTGGCAAGAGACCAAAGTGGACAATAGCCATTTAAGTACAGTTAACATTAAGGGATTACTGCCTTCATTTTAGACCATAATCACCTATAATTGGAAAACTCATAGTTCTATATGTCTTGTTCTTTTCTGCTGTCTGCTAAATATTTGTACTTTTCTGATTTGAGAAGTTGCTATGTGGACTAGTATTTAGAAGTCAATAAAACTATACTATATATTGCCAGGTAACTGTTGAATAGATAGGATGCTCAGAGTATATAGAATGTGGTACCTAAAAATGCATAAAAGACACTATTGTTAAAAATATGTAAAATCCGTTACTCTTTTCTCATATGTAATAGATTTAAATAAATTAACACATATTTCATATACTCAATGCAAACTGTGATAATAATATTAATAATATATATGTACAAACCACACACACACAAGGAAATACTGGTGATATTTTTATGACATTTCTTAACCCCGAATTTCTATTTTTGATATTCTACCTGAGTATGTCATTGATGATGTATCTTCAACAGGAGTGTTTCATATACTTTGCTGAGACCACATAGATCATTTGCAGAAAGATCACAAAGCATGAGAAGCCTTTGACTAACAAAACATTTGCTTTTCAAAAATATCCAAAAGATAGCTAATGAACCAAAATGGATTTGAGTAGCTACATAATTTTAACTTGAAACACCAATTCAGTGCATCTTATTTTCTTTAGCATTAAAACCAAAGCTCTCTTGAAGAGACAGGTACACAGTGCTTGACACAGGAGGCCACGGGTTAAGAACTGTACCAACAGTCACAGCTCTGAGAATTTTTCATTCTATTTAGTTTTATTATTTTATGTGTATAGGAGTTTTCCCTGCATATATGCTTGTGTGCCAACTGCAGGCCTGGTGCCCACAGAGGCCAGAAGAAACAGTCAGATGCCCTGGGACTGGAGTCACAGGGGATGTGAGCCACCACTGTGATGCTGGCAACGGAACCTGCATCCTCTGGAAGAGCAGCCAGTGTTCTTAACCACTGAGCAATCTCATCAGCCCAACTCTCTCAAGGTTGATAATAAAATCTGCATTATTAGCAAAAAAAGTGTTTATCCTCTATTTCCCATATGAATTTGATATTAAAATATCCAAATGGCATGTCTTTCTTTGTTGATAACTCAATCTAATACATCCAATAAATGGGTTTTGAAAATAATATAAAATATTCATTTTGCTGCTTTGTCAATAAGTTTATTATCTTTATGAAAGAAAATCATCATAAAAAATTCCTTTTCCTCTCAGCAGATTGCTCCTGGGTTCTGAGGAAGGCTGTCTCCTTTTGAAATCAGTGACCCGACTTCTCTTCTTAGCTCGTAACATTCGGTACTGCTCCACCTCTTCATATTAACTTCCGTCTTGGGCTTCTTCTCATGAACTGGATTCCTGAGGATAGCAGCATTGTCTTCTTAAACGTCTTCTCCATTCCCCGAGTTCTCTTGTTCATTATGCACCGAGAGACCTGCTTCTTACAGTCATCTCCGTCATTGTCTGTAAGGTAGGACATGTAGTTTGCAACGTTCTGACCCATGCTGTGCTCTTGATGGTCTTCTGCACTAAGTTCTTTGTGTCAGAATTGTGACCAGGGAACCATTTGATCCTGTGAGGAATAGATGAGGCTCCACCCACAGATTCCTTCCGGGCCACAAACCTTTTATTACCAGTTGTGGTTTGGGCACTACCTGCATTCAAACTCTGCCCAGCAGCAGACCAGTACGGCATGCTGCAGCATTATCTCTCAGGCTGACATTGAGAGTGTATTCTGATCATTCATGTGACTATTCTGCACAGACTATCTGATCCCCTTGTCTATTGACATAAGAAACCCAACAGATGGTATCTCCGTTCGTTAAATGAACTATCATTCTGTATTTGGGTTATATTGTTTTTATTTTTGTCCCAGGTCATCACTTGTTGGTTGATTTAATATTCAGTTTTACCTTCTCTTCATCTCCTGAACTTAACTTGGGATCTCTTACCAGAGTTTATTTCTGACAACTTTTTAACTCGATCCTGCAGAATAGAGACCAGCAAGCACTCATGTCAAGGAGTCCAGAGGGCCCTTCCGTTGAACAGTATGTAGAAAGTCAGGCAGAGTAGGATCTCAAGCATTTTCCTAGCTCTTAATTATGTATAAAATTCAAATAAGAGAGATGAAAGGACATAGACAATGTCATTCAGGAAGTCAGTGGCTTCCCACACTGTAGTCACAAATACATTATTGAATCCAGTTTCCTCTTTTGATCTTGTGTCTGTTTTAAAGACACCAAATGACTTGCTTTTTGGTGCTTGCTCTGTGATTCTAGAAGGGCCCTTGAGAATCTACTGGGTTACAGGACCATTAGCTATAAATCTTGATTGCCTGTGTGTGAACTTCACTGTGGGATAAAGCTGGAAGTGCAGAGAGCAGGCTCTGGGCCTTTTCTTCCAACTCCTTAGAGTAAGGTTACAGCTGTCCATGTTTTCTGTAGGTCCAGTGGTCAGACTCAAGACGGTCCAAGACACAGAAGCACATCTTTGTGTTTTTTAATTAGAGCTTCTACAGAAGCAGTGAGTCTCTAACATATTTTTCCCAGGTCTTTCTGGAGCTTTCTATGGGTTAGTGCTCAGAAAGGAGGAAAACAAACAGACAGACTTTCTTTGTGTAAGGGTTCTCAGCCTGCCAAACTGGCGGGTTGCAGAGACAATTCCCTTCAAGTGTGCGGCCTCACTCTGACTTCTGCACAGGGAATTGGGAAATATTTATTGTAGAATGGGGCCCTGGGAGATTATTCTTGGAAGGCACAAGCTCTGTGAACCTTTGTGTAGTGACCTAAAAATATCTTATGGCTAGAATTTTGTAGCTGAGATGTGATTGCTTCCACCTAACACACACACACACACACACACACACACACACTACAGAAAAACAGAAGAAAACAAATCTTCGTGTTTTGAAATTCAACCATATGGACTTGGTTTTTCTTGCTTAAGATAATTTCTATTTCCAGAGCAATGAGCAAGGGAGGTGTGTAATTTAGAAAACCTTTAAGATACTATATTTTGTTCTTTAAGGTTTTGGGAACCACTGAAATTTAAAGTAGTAATATTTGTTTACTCATCAAACAGTATTTTTGATACAGAAAGGTGCAAAATGAGAAAAAATACAAATATTCAATTTAAGGGGTTCATAAAATTCATCATTATCAAAAGATAGGGTAAACCTTTGGTGTATTTATCTGAATCAAATGTTCAATTTAAAATTTCTATCTTCCTTACACTTAGTCATTCTCATAGCGTTCTTTGCCATTTTTCCTTTCCTTGGGCTTGTGTCTTAAGTTAGTGATCCACGTTAGCCTGGGAGTACTTGGTTAATGGAGTAGAGCACACACAGCTATACTAGCAGCAGCTGTCAAGGTACCCAGACACAACAAGCAAGGATCACCATCGCTACGCACAATGATGTCTGTTATGACTAGACTCTAGGGCAGTGTACCTCCTGCAGCTAATTCTTCTGGTCATCTTGATTCATACCTGGTCTATGGCTGACAAGATTTTAAGTTTTTCTCAGTGTGGTTGCATCTGAGTTACCTCTGGCTCAGCACTCGCTTCTGCCATGTTAGAGACCCCACATTCATCTTGTTCCTTCATAGTCAGTCTGTTTCATAACTTTGGTGTAAAACAATCTTGTCAAACTAATAAGAAAAGCTCAGCTTAAGTCGAAAGTTTCTTTGAAAGAACCCTGGGTGCTTCTCAAAGGTTAAGTTTGGAGGCCACTCTGCCTAACTTGTAAATGATACTGGTCACTTTGTTTATCTATACCAGCTGATGACTTGGGAATGTGCCAGAAATGGTCTCTTTTAGGAAGCCTTAATGTGAAGCAGATATAGCTCTTCTCTACCTTACTGGAGCATTCTCACCTCTTCACTCAGAAAGGACATGAGCAGATACCCATTTCCCCCAGCCTTCAATTTGTATCCTTCCGACAAGTTTCCTATCATGGCCAGTTTTGAGGGTTGTTTTATTTCCCCAGATCATATCCCCTTCTTTGCATTCCACCACACTGCACACCACGACCAACCACTGTGTTTACTTTCATTACCTAAAAGAGGAAAGAAGTCTCTGCAGAATAAGAGCATTCTGTGATCACGGACATGGTCTGCTTTTCTCTCAGGGACCAAGCAGTGCCATGTTCTTCTCTTCCTGATATCTAAGCTCCCCAGCCAAGCTATTGAATTCTTCAGGGAAACGAGAGTTTAACTTCATATTTAGGAAGGCAGAAAGAAGCACTTGACTGATGTTGAAGGCATCATCTTGTTTACATTTAAGATGCATATCATGGTGGTTGGAGAGATGGCTCAGCTGTTAAGAGAACTGGCTGCTTTTTCAGAGGTTCAATTCCTAGCACCCACATTGCAGCTTATAACTGTCTGTACCTCCTCTTCCAAGGGACCAGACACCCTTATATAGACATACATGCAGGCCAAACACTAATGTACATAAAATGCAATACAATACAAATTAATAAACTATTAAAAAAAAGCCTGTCATTTCCACTTGCCTTTCATCCAGAAACTAAAAACTCTTGACAAGTAAGTGAACAACATCAGACATACTTTGGGTGTCACCTCTGTGATCTAGTGAGACCAGAAACCATCAACCACTTCTTGCAGTCACAATAAGCAGCCCAATCTGCTTCCCTGCTCGAAGCTGCTTTTGCTTTTAGAGGAGTCTTCAATCTAAGAACGGCAATCCTGGAAGCCTGAGAGTGCAAGAGGCAACCCCTCCCGCATATCCCAATCCCTCTTACAAGAGCAACTGTTTGTACACAGGAGAGTAGCTGACTCAGGACCTTTAGTGAGGAGATGGATGAAGCACAGAAAACAGGAAAGGCCAAGAGTAGCAGAAGGAAAATGGAAGCAGCATGCATGGGGCAAGCTGCAGGGGTTTCCTCTGTGCTCTCAGAAGAAGGAGGGAAGGCCTGGCTAACTAACAGTGGTGGCAGTTTGCTGGCTAATGGTGGTGGCAGTTTGCATAACAGAAGGCAGAGTGGAATATTACCGAGATCTGTAATCTTTTATCCCCCCCATCCCGTTCCTGCTGATGAAGCTCTACATACGATGTACAGCACATTAGGTGAGAGTGTAAAGGAACGGATCCATGTGCTCACTGTTAGCCTTATTTTCTCATGTTATATTTCTGGTCAGTTTCATTCCTTAAGAAATTTGATGGCGTAACTGATTCTGGGTTTTTTGTTTGTTTGTTTGTTTGTTTTGTTTTCAGTTTGCAGGCATCAAGATACATAGAGGGCAATGTGGTCTAAGTTTTATAACAGAGACAGATAAGACAGATAAAAATAACCATGCCATAGAGACGTTACCACACAGGATGCTGAGACACAATCTATACTTTGTCTTCTGCCTAGAAACTTCTTTCCTTCTACTCTTTCTGTGTTTTACTTTGTGTGCTTGCCTAAGCAGTGGTCCCATAATGAGTGCAGACTTTGTGACTCTTTGGCCTCCCATGCATGTTCCTGCTTAGTACTTACAATGATTTATAATTCTGTATTTATTTGTGCTATTTTTAAATGTTACCTTTGTTGTGCTATTTTAAATGTTAAATACCATGGTTCATTCATCAGAGAATATAGAAAAGGGACAATGAGACCCCTGTCTCTAATGACAGTGGGTCTAGGAGGAACAAAAGAAAGTGTTGAATCCAAATACCTCGGACTGTGGACAGAGCAGTTATTTTGTTGAGCTCCAAATTGTCCCTTTTCTCCAAATTGGCAAAAGCCAATATCCAAACCCGTTACTTCTCTGTTCAACTCATGATCCTTCTTTTTCCCCTTACTCTCTTCCTTCCTCACCCCTACTTCTCTCCTTCTTTTCCTTCCTCCTTCGTTCCTTCTGTAATTGTGCATTCATATATGCTGTATGTATTAGAGAAAATGTGTGTATGAAAGTGTGTCTTAGTCAGTGTTCTATTGCTGTAAAGAGACACTGTGACCAAAACAAATTGGAGCTTGCTTACAGTTTCAAAGGTTTAGTACATTATCATCTAGGTAGGGCATATGACAGTGTGCAGGCAGATGTGCTAGAGAGGCAGTTGAGAGTTCTACAGACAATGAGACACAGAGTCTAGCTTGGGATTTTGAAACCTCAAACCCCAGTGACACACTTCCTCCAGCAAGGCCACGCCTCCAAATCCTTCTCAAGCAGGGCCATTCCCTGGTGACTAAGCATTCAACTACATGAAGGCCAGGGCCATTCTTATTCAAACTATCACAAGCTGTTTGTGCGGACATGTATGGGCCCCAGTGGATATGTCCAGGTCAGAGGTCAACTGTTAATAGCACATTCACAACTTCAACTTTGGGATCTGGGGATGAACTCAGTGGTCAGGCTTACCCAATGCAAACTTATAGCCGTGAAGCCATTGTGATGACTTTCTATTTCTTTGCTTCCTCCTCCAAGCTTGGCCCACCCACACCCAGAGAGTGAGGGGGGAGGGGACATTTCCTTCCACCCTCCAGTAGGTTGGGAAGAGACAAATGATGCCAGAGGCAGCAAAGAAGGGGTTAAATCACCAAAGAACTGTGAACAGAAAATGCTCTGGGTCCTTCTTTTCAACTCTTGCAGCAAACAGCTAAAATACCAGGACAATAGTGAGGGCCTACCAACTTTTAAGCATGCTCAAGGTGTCCCGTGTATGAGTTTGAACTCTGGAAGCTCTGATTCCAGGACTCTAAGTTTCCTAACCCACAGATCTGGTGTTTGCAACTCAGAATCTGGGTTACCTAAATGTTGTGCCATTAATTTCAGACACTGAGCTCACTGACTGAACATTCTGGATTCTTTATTTAGGGCCCTTCAGAAACACGTCTCTGACTCCTGATTTTCAGCACCCCGCCTTTTTCACTTAGGCACACCTGTGCAACCAAATCTCCCTCTTTTTCCAGGACCAGTGGGTTATTGAGCTGAGAGTGCCAACTGCAGGTGAATAGAGAAGCCCTGGGGTTTGAAAATACCATGCCCCCTTCAGCTTGCATCCCCCAGGAAAAGCTGGCGTCACCCCAACTTTGAGAGTCCTTTTTAAGACTTTTGCAGGAGGGCCCTTTGTGCTTGAATCATTGCATCACCACCATTTCTTCAGAATCTGGCCCATGGCGAATAGTTCTCCTGGTCCAGGATAACACTTCAGTTCTCGGAATCTGATTTAACTTCCGTGTTGCTTACTGTGTGTTCCTTTTAGCCAGTTCCTGGGACACCCTCAGTGCTTTTCTTACTAGAACGCCTGCCAGCTGTTCACCATGTGTCCTAGATATATCTGTGTAGATTCTCATCTCTTTATTTCTACACAAATGTCCTCTTGGGGACATCGTCATGGTCTGTCTAGTCTCTGGGTCTTCTTTCCTTTATCCCCTCCCTGTCTATTTGGGTCTTCCCACCACATATATTTACACAATAATGCCTTGGTTTTCATTTTTGACTTGAACCTCCTTTTAATAGCTTCATCATGAATGAATGAGCTTATAATAAGAGTAATGTGTCTTCTTTACAAACATTTTTATATGAATTTTTCTTTTATAGGCCCTGAATGCCTTGATTCATCCAGGAAAACACAATAGAACACAGATGTGTGGGCCAAGTGAGCTTGCTCGGTAGTGGCCCATATAAAATGCTCTCAGGCATGTAAATATTCTTAACAAAAGATGGACAATTTCCTCCCATCCCTTGGAGGCCTTTATTCTTTTTCCTCAGGCTTGTCAATAGCTGGTTTGTAAATGAAATCCGTGGGTATTTCCTTAAATATATCACTGTCAAAATGTGTGAGTGAATGTTAAAGCTCACACACAAAAATCCCTTTAATAAAACCATCAAACAATTTAAAACTTGCTAAATAATCTTCTCTGATAACTTAGGATCTTTGGGTTCATACTCTTGCTCACAGGGATTTCTGGGTTTGTTTTGTTTTCTCTGAGCTGCTGGAAATGCACTCTGATAATGAAATGGTGTAGTCTGGCATGCTGGGGTACTAGGAGGTGGGGCCTTCATCAAGGATCAATTGTGTAGAATTCATTGAAATAAATTTACACTTTATATTACTGTTTTGCTTGTGAAGAGTGCCATATCCACTGGATACTGTGACCACAATAATTAGCAATTGATTTTCTTCTCCATACCCAAAGTGAATATGGGATAATAATATACAATAGAGAATTAAGCTCTAGTAATAATGGAAAGAGCTGTGTGCAGGAATTAGTAGTAGCAAGTGGAATATTTTCAGTCAATAGCATCATTTTAATCCTGTCTTCTTTTTCTAAGTTTCTCAAACCCTGGAGTATTATTCTAGATAGTTTGTGTGTGTGTGTGCGTGTGTGTGTGTGTGTGTGTGTATACTAGGCATTAGAAGTACACAAGTGTTTTATCTATTATGTATACTACAATAAAATATGTATATTATAACGTATTGCAGTGTGATCTATTGTGACTATTATATTGCAGTATATGCTTATTTGTAATTCATGTGAATGGATAGTACCACAAAATTATATTCAGTTACCTATACTGTTTCAGAAAGTTTAAAAAAGTTCATAAAAAGATTCCATCTGAAGAAAGAGCCTACTCTGCATTCTAAAGAAAATGCCAGTTTGGAATTTCCATTTTCAAGACACCTTCCCTGGTCCCCTCATTAAAATACAGGTTATGTGAACCAGAGTTTTCAGTTAGAAGGTTTATTTTTTTAGGACAGTAAAAATGCTGTACATTATTATAGTCTGTGATGTGTGTTTAAGGGGAATGAGGAATAACACATAATTTCATATTATTTCTGGATTTAATAAGATTATATGTCACTTTATGGAAAGAGGTAAAATTATTATCTTATAGTTTATTTCTCACTCAAGTGAGATATTAGTCACTCAAACAGATAAACATTTCCTGTTAAAACCATTACCAGCCAGATATTTCAGGGAAGAAACAAAACTGTTTTGCTCACAGGTCCCTTCACAAGCATGTGATTTTGTTAACTTGCAATCTACATTCCTGTATTTCCCTGCTGTGTGTTTTGGGAGATGATGCAGAAAGGTAGTTATCAGGACTCATGTGTCTATATCATTGGTTTTGTGTTCTGATGACTGTATACTTCTCTGCTGCTGCTAACCACACCATTAAAGATGATACAGCATGGGCTCGTGTCCAGCTTGAAGTTGGATTTGATAGGTTTTTTTTTTTTTACTTACCTGTAAATTTATGCCACCTGAAAATACTTGTAGTCCAGAGAATAGAAACCACAATCAATTTAGCTGAATAAACATATCTGTTCTTTTGAAGGGAAAAAGATGGAAACATAGGGGAGGGGCTGAGAAATGCTGTCTAACATAGACATGAATTCAAATCTTGAATTGATGGTGCTGCGTGTATTTTAGAGGACATAGGCTTGCTCTCTCCTACTAAGAGGAACTTCTCAAATTAGTTGCCATTCATTTAGTCAAGATGAATAAATATGGTCTTACTCAACCAGATCAAAGAAAGAATTCTAACCAGAAAGAAGGTATGCTCTGAGGTTGACTCAGTGGGCAAAGTGTTTGTGAGTCAACAAAGAGGACCTAATTCCATAGCACACCAAAAAGCAGGGTAGCGTGGTATGGATCTGCAATCCCAACACTAGGGATAAGGTGGAGACAGGCAAAATCTGTGGACTTGATGGCTGTCTAGCTGAAGCAATAAGCTCCAGGCCCAAGGACATTATTTCTCTCAGTTAACATCAAATATAAAACCCAATAACTGTTATGCGGTACCTCTTTTTGAGTTGTTGGTCAATGGAGTCCTATAGACTATGAAACATTATAGTGTCCTCCAGAATGTAATAGTAAGATCCTACTGCTGAAGGCAATGCATACTTTAACTGTAGGACATTGAGAAATTATTCATATACCAACCTGGAAGCATTTTTCCTACAGGAAAGCTTTTAGAGTGCTGGATGGTTTCATGTAGCTACCATGCATTTAAAAAGTAATCAATAATATTACCCAGCTATGAACTACAATCATGATTGGCCTGGCCAGATATGGTGCCCATTGGTACAATAGTGGAATGAATATTGTCAAAATCACTTGTTTGAATTTGCAGTTCACTACATAAAATGAAATTTATGCCTGGCACAGTTAAATGACCCAAAATCCCTTCTCTGACAGGGTAATAGGAGAGAACTTGACTCTATTATTCTCTTAAGGGACCACTGAAATCAGCTTCCTCCTCAGTTCTTACCCTTATACCTATATATGGGGTGTATTTCAATCCTAATCAGAGAAACATCTCTTTGCAACAGATAATGATAACGAAAGAGTCAAAACTGGCCAGTGAACAGAGAAAAAGAGACTGTAATGTGCTCAGTTCTAATTGGGACATCTATCTCAACACCCTCCTTGCAAAACTCAGTGATCATTGTAGAAGAGGAGGAGGGAGGATCTTAAGAGTCAGAAATATAAGACATCTGCTGCCAGGCAGTACTTATGAAATAGTCTGATTTTCAGCAACGAATGGAGAAGGGCTTACAAAGCTCCTTACTAGCGGAGAAGCTATTGCCAATTGATGACAATTCTCATGGAGTAAGAGTAAGCTGGTTTTTTGTTTGTTTTTAAAAATTTCATACTTTATTTATATCCCTCCTCTTTCTCTCTCTTACTCCCCAGCTCATCTAGTACACATCCTACTTCATCTCAAATTTATGGCTTCTTTTCTTTAGTTACTCTTGTTACACAAATGTGCACGTGCGCACGTGCACACACACACACACACACACACAGCTTGCAGAGTACATTCAGTGTCACTTTTAAGTTTATGTTTTTAGGACTTGATGTTGGATAACCAAATAGGAGGCTTATACCTGGGGCATACTGATTCTCCCCTTTCATTCCTTTCATGGAGGTCTTCATCTATGACTAGGGTCTTGTAATCTTCAAACCATGCTAGCATGCCAGGTCTTGTTTAGACAGCCATATTGTTGATATTTTTTGAGTGTGACTTCCTTCTCATATATAGAGGACTCTGTCTAACAATTGATATTCTGGTCTGTTGGCTCTGTCAATATATGCATCCTTCTTACGAGATAGTCCCTGAGCCTTAGGTGTAGGGTTTTTGATGTAGATATGTGTGTGCATGAGGCTGGGTCACCATGATCAGTTGTTCCCTGCATTTTAATCATTTGTGGGTCTGTAGTGATATCTGCCTGTTGAAAAAAAGAAGTTCCTTTGATGAAAGGTGGTAGCCATGCTTATTTCTTTGTAGAAGTATTTAGAGTGCAGTTAGAAATTATACTGATTTAGGAAAGTGGTAATGGGAGCTTCTCCTCTAGCTTACGTGGTTTCAACAGCCAGGAGCAGTTGGCTAGGTTTGTAGTACAAGATATGGACTTGCTCTTATTGAGTGGGCATTATATCCAATTAGATGGCTACCCCAAGCAATACATGTTGCTACTACACCTTCGCTGACCATTGTTGTGGTTCATAGACATCACAGCTTTGTAGAACTATTGATTACTTTTCTCCCTTAAAAATTGCATAGTGCCTTTCAGTACTATCAATTAAAGAACTCAACTGCTCTCTTTCATATTTAACCCTCTTAACACCTGCATCCTGCTAATCTCCTCCCTAGAGCAGTGGGTTACCCGGAATGATATTTTCACATCTACAAATTCAGAGTCAGGAACTACAAATAAGAGATAACATGTAGTGTTTGCCTTTCTGGATCTGGATTACCACACTCAGTGTAACATTTGCTTGTTCCATCCATTTACCTGAAATTGTCATGATATTATTTTCTGGGAGGGAAAAAATAATAGAAAAGAAGATGGCAGTTCCTTAAAAAAGTGAAGCATGGAGCTACACATTAACCAGAAAGTCTACTCCTAGGGTTAGACCCAAGGGAAATGAAACTATGCATCTTTATCAAAACATTGTAGGAATTTCCATAGCAGCATGACTCATGATAGCCCACAAATGGAAAAACTCAAATATCTGTCAACTAATAGTCTGATAAATGGCATGTGAGGTACAACTTACAGGGTTCACTTAAATAAAATTTTATAAACAAAATTTCTTTATTTTCATTTAATTTTACATACAATGTATTTTGAACATATTCCTTCCATCTCCTAGCTCCTCCCAGATCCTCCCCACCCTCATCCCCTCAACTTCATGTTCTTTGTGTATAAAAAGACAAACACAAAGACAAAAATACTAAAACAAAACAAAAGCTATGGAGTCCACTTTGTATTGTTCAACTATTCTTTGTCATGGACCCTGCCCTGGAATGTGGTTGATATTCCCAGTGACAGTCCTTTAGAAAGAACTTATTTCCCCATTCCCAACAGTTATCAATTGCAAAAGCCTTCCTGGTTAGGGGTGGGAATTGGTTTACATTTACCATTTTCTATGCTGGGATTTTGCCTGGTTCGAACCTGTGCACGTTCTGTGTGTGCTTTCACAATCGATGTGAATTCATACATGTATCAGTCCTGTTGTGTCTGGATGACACTATTTCCTTGGAATCATCCATCACCCTTGGCTCTTACAATGCTCCTACTTCCTTTTCCATATATATCTATTAGCCTTGAGGGGAGGAGTTTGATAAGGACATCTCATGGAGGGTGGAGTGCTCCAAAGTCTCAGACTCTGCACACTGACGATCTGTGTGTCTCTGTGTTAATAATCACACTGCAAGACAAAGCTTCTCTGACAAGGATTGACAATGCACTGATTCATGTATGGGCATAGCAATATGTCACCAGAAGTCATTTTATAGCTATGTTCCCTTAACATCATAGTAGTAGTAGGTTCTCCCAAAAGACCAATGACCTATCTAACCTCAGGTTCTTGTCTACTTTTACAGCAACAGTTGTGTGTTTATCATCTAGATGGCCTTGAATCTGATTTTTAAAGAGTGTGTTGCTACTCCCATAACATTATGCCATTGTTGCAAATATATCTCACAGGCAGGTCACTGCTGCAGTCCATATGATTTGCAGCTGTATGATATTGATGATTATTTTTCTCCTCCAGCAGTGTGCACCATACCTTTCAGTATGATGAATGCTAGTCAGTAGGCACGAATGCATGAATATTCTAGTCAGACTCTAGCTTGATTTTTATGTTTGATATCATATGTAAGTTGTGTTTTAGGGAATAAGACTTTAACATCAGGTTGTAGAGGAAGACCAATAGCCTCGAGAAATAGCTTGTAATGTTTTGGGGCCCCTTTGATTGATTATATTCATAGAGAAGTCCCTGTTTCGGAAAACATTAAGCACAAATATTGCATAAATGATAACTTACCTACTCCTAACACTTTAAAGAAAATGGACTCTTCCTTTCCCAGAAGCCATCAGCTATCCATAGCACCTCAGGTTGGGAGTAGGGACTTATGAATCCCTATCCAATCCATTCTAGAATGCTGAATGGCCTTATTTCAAACATGTCTTGTGCAGGCAGCCACACCTGCCATGAGTTCATTAATGAAATAGTCTTGTCATATTCATTCAATACTGCTTCACTGCAGTCCTACCTGATTTGTGGATCTTAGAATCTTCCACTCTTTTGCAACACTTCCTGAGTCTTGTTTGAAAAGGTTTGACGTCGATGTCCCATTTGTGCTGAGCGGTCTATAGATAATTATTCACTAATTTTTAACCAGGTATTAGTTTCCACTTTAATTAATATTCACTGCACAAAGAATCTTTCTGGTAAGGTCTGAGAAGGCATTTCTAAGAGTATAGGGACATAAATGCAAAGGGTAATTTTACATTATGTATATTTAACAAAATAATAGTAGTAGGTTTACAGCCAGGACCTGTGAACTCTATAATTATGGGTTATTAGCCAGACTTATATGCATATGCTTCCTCCTACATGGCCACAAATATAATTAGAAAGTGCTTGGTTGTCCCAATAACATTCATTCTACTATTTTACCCTTGGGCAGATCTTGCTAGACCAGCCATTATTGGAGTTCATAAGGTTCCCAACAGAGTAAGGCTTGTGATCATCTTTTCCTTCCAAAATTCTACATAGCCCCCTCCTCTACTGTGAGAGCTATACAGGAGCTCTCCTAGTCAGCACTAACTTGATGGGTTATTTTTCATATCCTGTGACAAGGATGTGCAGTGTCATTGGTTATAGGTTCTCATGATGACTCATCTTGTTTGCCAACTTTAAGGGATTTGAAATCACCTAAGAGATACACTGCTAGAGTTGTTGCTAAGAATAGTTCCAGAAATACTCAACTCTAATGAAATGACAGACCTTAAATATGAATGGTGACGTCCTATAGGCTTGAATTCCAGACTGAATACAAAGCAGAAATCATTGAAGTGTTGGCACTTGTCTCTCTCTGTATACAGATGGAGAAGACGGTATGGCCAATTGCCTCATGCTCCTTCTGCCACTCCTCCCCTGCTATATCCCCACTGTATCCTCAAAGTATGAGCCAAAATAATTTCATATTTCTTTAAAGTTGCATTTGTCCAATATTTTGTTAAAATAAAAGAAAAATAGTCAATATAATTTGGTCATCAGAAAAGAAAACATATGATTTTTTCTTTTTTAATAAACAAAACACAACAATGTAAAATATAATAGAATAAAACAAAATCATCACATTGAAGCTGGAGAAGACAAACTAACAGAAGGAAAAGAGCCCCAAGAGAAGGCACAAGAATCAGAGCACCAGTTCACACTTTCATGAATCCTATAAAAGTACTAAAATGAAAGCTATAATAAATACACAGAGGATCTGGTCCAGACCCATGGAGGACCTGTGTTTGCTACTTTAATCTCTGTGAGTTTATATGAGTTTTGCTCCATTGGTTAAGAGGGTCTTATTCTACTGGTTTCCTATAGCTCCTCTGGCTCTCACACTCCTGCCTTACCTTATGCAGGGTTTATGAGCTCTTACCTGATGAGTCTAAGGGGAGGGAATTTATGGAGACATCTCATCTAGAGTTATGTGTTTCAAGATCTCTCTTCTGAAAAATGTCTGACTGTGTGTCTCTGTTTAGATTTGCTGTGGGGTGAAGCCTCTCTGATGCAGGCATTGATCTATAAATATAACAGTATATCATTAGGGGATCATTTTATTGCTACTTTTTTGTTTGTTTGTTTAGACCAGTAATAATTGGTTTTACTTTAGGTCTCTGGGCTATTTATTATCTGGTTCTTGGTCACCCAAGCAGTGTTAGGTGTGGGGTTTATCTCATGGAGTATATTTTAAATTAGATCAGACATTGGTTATTCCCACAGGCTTTGTGTCATTACTAACCAAGCATATTTTACAGTCAGGACAAATTTTATAGCAAAGGTCTTGTAGCTGGGTTGGTGTTCACATTTCTCTTTTGGTAGCCTGTGTAGTGCTATCTCATACCAAAGACATTAGAACATGTGGTTAAAGGTTCTATGTAGGCACTATCTCTATTGTTTCATATTTAATGAGCTAAATGGGTGCTGTCCTCAGGATTGGTCCTTTCTGTCAGTTTTTGGAGAGCAACATATTGTCTTGTTAACAACCTGGGTTGTTTGGGAAGTTTTATGGGACCCCTTTGGCCAACAACTCAATTAGATATAATTCAGTCCTGGTACTGGAAGCTTCCTGGATGATAAGAGATGGCCAGTTGGGGCTTCATCTACCTCATTTGGAGGTAGATTTATAGGAATGATTCCATATATTTTAAGAAGTTTCCACTGAACTAAGGTTTTATACCACACTACAAATACCCCTAATTTTAGCTGTTTCTTTCTGCATTCTCTCCTCTATCCCATAAACTGTCTCCTGAACCACCTATTCCTGTCCCCAAATCTACTCATAAAAATATGTTCTATTTCCTCCACCCAGGAGTTCTATGTATTCTTCCTTCGTCTTTTTCTCTATGCCCAACCTCTCTGGTTCTACAGACTGTAGCTTTGTTACCATTTAATTAATATAAGCAATGTTAAACACATAAGAAAATACATATAATAATTATCTTTCTGGTTCTTACTGTAGGCAGATTTTTCTTTGGGCCATCAGCTCACAAATAATATAGATATATTATATTGATATAGAGACTTATTATTAATCATGAAAGTTCAGCTTTAGCTTAGGCTTGTCCCACCAGCTCTTGTAACTTAAATTAACGCATTTATTTTAATCTGCATTCTGTAGTATAGCTTGTTACCTCCTCTCTCCATGCTGCTCATTCTGCTTCCTCCTTGTCTGACTGGTGACTCTGCCTTCTTCTTCCCAGAATTCTCTCTCTGCCCTGAAGTCCCTCATATACTCTGTGACTAGCTATTGGCCATTCAGCTTTTTATTATCCCAATCTCAGCAATACATTTCCACACAGTGAAAAATTATCTAACAATGCCTCACTTGCTTATTTACTGCTATCTGCTCCTTTTGGGTGTGTTTGCTCCTTTTTCTTCTAGAGCTTTCAGGTGTGCTGTTAAATTCTTAGTAAAAGATTTCTCCAAATTCTTTATGCAGACACTTAGTGTTATGAATTTTCATCTTAGCATTGCTTCCACTGTGTCCCATAAGTCTGGGTTTGTTGTGCACTTATTTTCATAGTGAATCTATCTTTTTTATTTATTTCTGCCTTGACGCAGTGGTGGTTCAATTAAGAGTTGTTTGGTTTCCATGAATTAGTAGGTTTTCTGTAGTTTGTTTTATTGTTGAATTCCAGCTTTAATCCATGGTGATCTGATAACAGAAGGTCATTCCAGTTTGTTTTGTTTTTGTTTTTTGTATTTTTTGAGAGTTGCTTTGTGGCAAAGTATATGATCTATTTAGGAAAAGTTTCAATGATGTGCCAAGAAGAAGGTGTATTCTTTGGTGTTTGGGCGAAATGTTCTGTTGATATCTGTTAGGTCTATTTGAGTCATAACGTAAGTTAGTTCCATAAATTTCTATGTTTAGTTTCTGTCCAGACAACCTGACCATTGATGAGAGCGGGGTCTTGAAATCCCCCACTATTAACGTGTGGGGTTTTGTATGTGATTTAAGCTTTAGTAATGTTTCTCTGTTGGTTTTTTATTCTATGAATATGAAATGCCCTTCTCTATCTCTTTTGATTAATTTTGATTTGAAGTCTATTATCTTAGATACTAGGATAGCTATACCAGCTCACTTCTTAAGTCTGTTTGATTAGATAATATTTTTACAATGCTTCACCCTGAGATAATGTTGATCCTTGGTACTGAGATGTGTTTCTTGTAAGCAGCAAAGGATGAATCCTGTTTTGTATTCATTTTGTTAGCCTGTGTCTTTTTATTGGCAAATTGAGTCCATTATATTGACAGTTATTAAATGCCAGTGATTAATAATTTTTGGTTTTAGTAGAGTGGGTCTTGGGGGAAGAAAATTCAGGGGTTCTCAACTCGTTGCTTTGTGTCAAATAGCCAGAAATTGGAAACTACCTTAATGTCCCTTATATTTGGTTATTAGCCTGTTGTGTGTGTGTTGTTTTTATTATGTTTAGGTATCCTTATTCAAAGATAATATGACAGTATACATAATCATACTCCAAAATCTTACCAAGGAACACTTACAGCTGATAAATACCTTTTGTGAACTTGCTGGATACAAGATTAACTAAAAAAATATAAGGCAGAAGAATGGAAAAAGAAAATGTTGTGCATTCACACAATGGAATGTTACTGAGCTGTTTAAATGAATAACATCATGAAACTTCCAGGAAAATGAGAGGAACTCTTTACATGATAAAAATCTTGGAAAGATCAGGAATACAAGAAACATACCTAAACATAATAAAAACAACACACACACAACAGGCTAATAACCAACACCAAATTAAATGAGGAGAAACTCAAAGCAATTCCACTAACATCAGGAACAATATGAGGCTGTTCACTATCCCCATATCTATTCAATGTAGTACTTTAAGTTCTAGCTAGAACAATAAGACAACAAGGAGATTAAGGGGATGCAAATTGGAAAGAAAGAAGTCAAGTATCCTTATTCAAAGATAATATGACAGTATACATAATCATACTCCAAAATCTTACCAAGGAACACTTACAGCTGATAAATACCTTTTGTGAACTTGCTGGATACAAGATTAACTAAAAAAATATAAAACATTAACCCTCCTTATACAAATGATAAGCAGGCTGAGAAAGAAATGAGAGAAACAATACCCATATTTTAGGATAACTCTAATCAAAGAAAAGACCTGTATGTAAAGAAGTTCAAGTATTTAAAGAAAGAAGTTGGTGAAGATATCAGAAGATGTAAAGATCTCCCATGCTCATTAATCAGCAGGATTAACATAGAAAAAAATGGCCATCTAACCAAAAGCAAACTAGAGATTCAATGCAATTCCCATCACAATTCCAACACATTTCTTTGCAGACTTTGAAAGATCATTACTCACCTTTATATGGAAAAAGGGTCAGGGTAACTAAAACAATACTGTCCAGCAGAAAAAATTCAGGAGATATCACCATCCTGATTCCAAGATCTACTACAGAGCTACGGTAATAAAAACAATATGGTATTGCCATGAAAACAAACAGGTGGATCAACGGCATCAAATCAAAGATCCAGATGTAAGTCCACATACTTACGGATGTCTGTTTTTTGAGAAAGAAACCAATGTTATATGATGTTTTGAAAAAAGAAAGTATCTTCAACAAATGGTGCTGACATAACAGGATGTCAGTATGTAGAAGAAAGCAAATAGATCCATATCTATCACCATGCACAAAACTCATATCTAACTAGATCAAAGTCCTCAACATAAATCCCATTACACTGAACCCAAAAGAAGAGAAGGTGAGAAATGGCCTTTAATGTATTGGCACGTGAGACAACTTTTGAAAAGAATGCCAGTAGCACAGACTATAAGATTGATAATAAATAAATGGAACCTCAAGAAACTGAAATGCTTCTGTAAGACAAAGAACACTGTAAATATTAAAAAAAAAATGGTAGTCTGCACAATGGGAAAATAACTTCATCAACCCTACATCTGACAGAGGGCTGATTTCCAAAATATATAAAGAACTCAAGAAACTAGACATTAAAAAGACAAATAATTCAATTAAAATCAGGTTTAGATCTTAACAGAGAATTATCTATTTAAAAAAATAATTTATTTATCTTTATTTTATGTGCATCAGTGTTTTGCTTGCTTGTATGTCTGTGTGAGGGTGTCAGATTTAGACGTTACCTATACTTACTAGCTACCACATATATGCTGGGTATTGAACCCAATTCCTCTGGAAGAGCAGTCAGTACTATTGACTGCTGAGCCATCTTTCAGCCCTCTTTTTTTCAACTTTTATTGATTCTTTGTGACTTCACATCATGCACTCCAATCCCGCTTATCTCCTTATCCCCATGCATCTGCCCTATGCGCTTGCCATCTCTTCACAAAATAACACAAAATTTAAAAGAAATACAAAAACTAAACTAAATGAAGAAACAAAACAAAACAAACAAACGAACAACAACAACAAAAAAAAAACCAAAATAAGATTCTTGTCTTGGAAGCTGTAGTGTGACCTGTTGAGACACACAGTTACTTTTTAGTCTGTTCATCTTTACTTGCAAGTGCTCATTGTCACAAGTCATTGGTCTGGCTCAAGACCTCTGGCTTCTGTTATACCACTAATAATTGGTCTCACTGGGATCCTCTTGGATATTCTGTTCTTGTCCTGTGTCATGGAGATGCTGCTGTTTTGGATCTGTAGGTTCATCGCCTTCACATGCTCCAGCAATTAATAGCTTTAGTACATATTGGGGTAGGCCAACTGAGCACCTTGGTTCTGGGCCTGGTTGGTATCTGGGTTAGTCAGCTCACTAGCTTTCCCTCATTGTCACTGCCTGGCTGAGATCTCCAGCACTGCTTCAGCTACCTCTCTCAATGCAGCCTACTTCAAGGAGCAGGGCCAGTTCTGCTCTTGGGCTCTTAGACCAGGCCCCCTTACTCATGCAGCCCAGGCAAGGTGCAGAAACTTCAATCCCAACTAAACAGGGGGTTCCCAAGAGAAGAATCTCAAATGGCCAAGACACATTTAAAGAAATACTCATCATCCTTTTCCATTAGGGAAATGCAAGTCAAAATGACTGAGATTCCATCTTATATTTGTCAGAATGGCTAAGATCAAAAACACAAATGACAGCATTTGCTGGAAAGAATGTGGAGCAAGGGGAACATATCCCCACTGCTGGTGGGAGTGCAAACCTACACAACCACTTTGGAAATCAATATGGCAGTTTCTCAGAAAAAAATGGCAATAGATCTTTCTCAAGACCCGGCTATACCACTCTTGGGCATATACCTAAAGGATGCTCCATCATACAACAAGGACACTTGCTCAACTATGTTCATAGAAGTTTTATTTGTAATAGTCAGAACCCCAAAACAACCTAGATTCCCCTCAACTGAAGAATAGGCAAAGAAAATGTGGTGCATTTAGATAATGGAGTATTACTCAGCTATTAAAAACAATGACATTATGGATTTTGAAGACAGATGGATGGAACTATAAAACATCATCCTGAGTGAGGTAACCCGGATCCAGAAAGACAAACATGGTACGAGCTCATGTATAAGTTGATACTAGCTGTAACGGATGACTAGGCTACAATTGCCAGTCCCAGAGAGACTAGGTAACAAGGAGGGCCAAGGGGGTGGGGCACATGGATATCCTGGGAAGGGGAAATAAAAGAGATCTCATGAGTTGACTGGGAGCAGGTGGGGATGGGCATATGAGGGATCTGATTGGGGGATGGATAGAGAGAGACAGTACTTAAAGAGATGACTGGAAGGGGGTACCATATTTTGGGGCCAGATATAAACCTGATGCAAGGGAAACTCCCATAAATCTACATGGATGACCCCAGCTGAGATTCCTTGAAACAGTGGATACAGAACTTGAAATGGCCATCTCCTGTGACTAAATAAGATTTCAAGTGGAGAGGTTGGAACACCAACCAGACACACAACCTTGGACCTACAATTTGTCCTACTTCTGGGATGTGCTGGGGTAATGGTGGCATAGAGATTGTTAAGAGTGGCCAATCAATGACTGCTCTAGCCTAAGACCTATGACACATAGCAAGTCTACTCCCGATATTGCATAAAGTACTAGCAACCAGAGGCCTAGGGGAAAATAAACAAACATGATTAGAGAAAAAAATGTCAACATCATGATGCCTAATGATACTATTCTATACTCATAGATTGATGACTACCCTGATTGTCACCACAGAGCCTTCATCCAGTAACTGATGGAAACAGATGTAGAGGCCTACAGTCAAACATTTGGCCAAGCTTGAGAAATTCTGATGAAGACAGGGAGGAAGGATTGTATGAGTCAGGGGATCAAGGACACCATAAGAAAAACTACTTCAAGGTTCCATCTTCCACCGATCAGAAAGGCTAGGATCAACAAAACAAGTGGCAGCTAGTTCTGGGGGGAACTTAGAGCAAGAGGAACAGCCAGACATTGCTGGGGAGAGTGCAGACTTGTACAGCTACTATGAAACCAATGTGGGACTCATCAGGATGTTGGGGCTCAATCTGCATCAAGATCCAGCTATGCAATTCTTGGGCATACACCCAAAGGACACTTTGTCCTACCACAAGGACAATTGCTCAGCCATGGTCTTTGCTGCTCTTTTTTTTATTTATTTACTTTAATAAAGTATTTTATGTCAAATATTATAAACCACTACAGCAACATACATGCATGCAATACATATTTATGTTTTATTTTAGCTAGGCAAAGATGTGTTGTGTCACATTTGTTTATGCTATGGAATACTATTTTAACTGTGTAAAGGTACATTACATTTGTTTCTGCTGCCTTTGTTAATGTGTGTCAAGATGCGTTGCCTTCATTTATGTTGCATCTATTTAATTATGTAAAGATGTGTTGCTATTTCATCTTGCCTACCCAAGGCACCTGATTGGTCTAGTAAAATGCTCAATGGCCAGTAGCTGGGCAGAAGAGAGTTATGCAGGGCTGGTAGACAGAAACAATAAATAGGAAAGAGAAGAATTAGAGAAGTGAATGAGGGAGAAAAAGAGGGAGTCACCGGGAACCAGTCAGGCAGGCAACCACCAGTCAACTAGTTGGAGTAGAACATACAGAGGAAAGAAACGTAAAAAGCGTTACTTTTCTTCCTTAACATGCTGGCTTTTTTCTTTCTTTCTTTTTCAGCTATCTCAGGCCCTATGTTGAAATTTGTGCCCTGTACTGGACAACAAATGTACCAGGATTTTTCTTTTAGGCAACCAACGAATTCTCAAATCATGACGAGACAAGGAGACTTAATATCGGTTATGTATGCCTGGCCTTATCTTATGCTCATTTCTTGCTAGATCTTATAATTCAACCTATTTCTCTTTAGGTAAAATTTGCCAACTTAATGAAAAATGGGTCAAGACAGAAATAAGGAAAACAAAGCCTTTCTAAAATTGAATGAAAATGAATACACAACATGACCAAACTTATGGGACATGATGAAAGCCTTTCTAAGAGGCAATTTCATAGCACTAAGTGTGACATTATAAACATGGAAAGATCTTATAGTAGCAACTGATACTTATATAACATCTTATATTAGCATGCCTTAAATCTCAAGAACAAAAAGAAGAAATCAAACCTGAGAGAAATAAGGCAAGAAATAATCAAACTGAGAACTAAAATCAATTTTTAAAAAGAAACAAAGACAACAATAAAAAGAATAAAGGAAACTAAAGAATCGGTTTATTTTTTGAGAAAATCAATAAGATTGCCAAATCCTGATCCAAATTAACTAAAAGGTGGAAAAAATGTATCCAAGCCAGGTGTGATGGTACATGACTCTAATTTCAGCACTCGGGAGATAGAGGCAGGCAGATCTTTATGAGTTTGTGGCCAACCTGGTCCATAGAGTGAGTTCTAGGACAGCCAGGACTGTTAGACAAACAAAACCCATCTTAAAAAAACAAAACAAAACAAAACAAAATACACAGAGAGCATATTCAACTTACCAAAAGCATAAATAAAAAGAGGGCCATTACAACTGATACCTAGGAAATCTAGAGAATCTTATCATCCAGACAAAAACTAAATAGAGATAGGTCATGTTTTCAAACCTGTACTTCACCAATTTGGAAAATCCAAAAGAAATGGATAATTTTCTTGATAGGGACCACTTGTCAAAGTTAAAACAAAAATGAATTAAGTAATTTCAACAGATATCTATCTCCTAGTTTAATAGAAGCAGTCATTAAAAATCTCCCAGCGAATATATCCAGGGCAAGATGAGTTTAGTGCAGAATTCTACCAGACTTTCCATGAAGAGTTAACTCCAATACTTCTCAAACTATTCCACAAAATAGAAACAGAAGGAACATTGTCCAATTAATCCTATGAGGTCACAGTAACCCTGATACCAAAACCACATAAATATCCAAAAAGAAAGACAATTACAGACCAATTTTTCTTATTAATATAAATTCAAAAATACTCAATAAAATACTAGCAAACTGAATCAAAGAACACATCAAAAAGATCATTCAACATCATCAAGTAGGCTTCATCCCAGAGATGCAAAGAAGGTTCAATATAGGAAAATCAATAAATGCAATCCACTATATAAGCAAAAAAAGAGGGAGGGAGAGAGAGAGAGAGAGGGAGGGAGAGAGAGAGAGGGAGAAGGAGAGAGAGAGAACAAAATAAAACACATGATCATCATGCTGTCCACTCTCTCCATACCTCTTCAATATAGTCCTCGGCATCCTAGCTAGAGCAGTAAGACAAATGAAGGTGATTAAGGTGATACAAATTGGAAAGGAAGAATTCAAGATATCTATATTTGCAGGTGATATGATAGTATACAAAAATGACCCTAAAACTTCGACCAGGGACCTCTGATAGCTGATAACCGCTTTCAACAATGTGGTTGAACACAAAATGAATTTATAAAAATCAGTAGCCCTCCTATATTCAAGTGACAAATGATGTGAAAAAAAATCAGACAAACAACACCTTTCATGATAGCCTCAAATAATTCTAACCAAGCAAGTAAAAGATTTATATGATAAAACATCCAGTCTTGAAGAAGCAAATTGAAGAAGATGTCAGAAGATGGAAGGATCTCCCATGCTCATGTCAGTACGGTTAACCTAGGAAAAACAACTATCCTACAAAAAAGCGATCTACAGATTCATTATACATCTCTTTCAAGATTTGGAAGCAAAACATAGGACCTTTAATGGACAGTAGTCAGTGGTAGGTATTAACTCCTCTGTGAACAATCACACTGTTTTATAAAGTTTCTTTCCTCTTAAATGGCTACTGTTTTATCAAGTCCTTTTCTGATGTATTTTACAATGGAGGATACTTTGGTTTTGCCTATCTTTGCCAATTTTCATACTTGTATGAGGTAGAGCAAAGACTGAAATTCAAAAACACTTATGCTATGTTGAACATTGTTATGTTAACCCTGTCTGAATCACTAACCAAACGGCACCAACATTTTTTTTCATGCCATTTGAGTCAAATTGGAGAAGGGAGAATTGAAATTAGTGGGTCGTCAAATTCAATAATTTATTGATAAATTTTAAGATCTATAATCTTAAAAATATTAATTCTGGTAATATCCTGCTGTTTTCTTCCTTCTCAACAGTTAGCAGAATATGGGAGATGATAATCAGAATGGTTTTTAACTCTTCATTCGATTCTCTTAAAATGGCTGCACTAGGCTGGTCAGTGAAGAGGTTCTCTTAAAATGGCTGCACTAGGCTGGTCAGTGGAGAGGTTCTCTTAAAATGGCTGCACTAGGCTGGTCAGTGGAGAGGTTGCCCTCATGTATGACAAATCTTATGTCACATACCAAATGCAAATATTTTTGAGAGGTACATGTGATAGTATCGTCCTTGTGCAAGTAAAATGTCTTAAGAGAAATAGCACAGAATACCTTGAAACTCTGCTCACTTGTATGCTTCCCGCTCACTACTAAAAGAAGAATCTAGCTTATGTTGGAGCCTCCTGCTTGTGTGAGCTGCCAACAAACCCCTGTTGTGGAACGGAATCCCTCATGTGGCCATTCCTTTACTGGCTCATCTCACCAGCATATGGTATTAAGATATATTGGGTTTGAGTCAGGCAGGCTGATTCTGATAGTGTGCCGATTAGCAGAGAAAGGGTATCATCCAATTACAAGATTGTGGACAGCAGTGCCAAGCTTAATAGAGACTTTACTTCTGAGGGCTGATTGATTTAATGCATTGCTAATTTGTAGCCTTGGCTCCACTCTGGTGTGTGGAGCCTCAAAGGATTGCCAAACGGACAGACATGTATACTGCATGACATGACTGTGCCTTTTCCATATGAAAGGGAGAGCTTGTTTTACCTTGGAATTTGGCAGTGATGCATTCTCCTTGGCTGCAGAGCAGAGATAACATGGACTGAGATCAAGGGTGGAAACTGAAAGGTAGAGCAGAGGAAGCACTCATCAGATGAGAAAACTGAGCAGGAAATACTCATTTAGATAAACGAGGAGCAGGAAAGGCTCAGAGGCCGCTCATAGTAGTCTCAAAAGAATTTTAAACTCCAAAACAGGTTGAGAATTTTTTTAAATGGCTTTAAAAAAATGCCTGGTCACACAAGTATACTCTACAACATTATTTTAAAAAATCTTATGTAAGAAAGATGCCATCATTTAAAATCCCTCTTGAATACACACCAAAACACATGCTTATAGAAAAATATGACACTGAAGAAAGATATCCATAGCTCGTCCCTTTTGCCACAAAAAAAAAATATAAAAATACTAGCCAGTTTGAACTTTTGAACTCTGAGATTCTTCGCAAATTGTTTTTTTTTTCTGATTGTTGGTAAGATACACTAATTATAATTCCAGGTGTCACACTCACCAGGAGTATATGAATTTTAATAAGCAGTGAAGAACTTTCAGGGTTTTGTGGCCCGCCCCAATGATGAACTGTCATAGAGCTAGATGGGGTTTTAGTAGTCATACACACAGGGGAGCGAGACCTCACACAAGTCTTTAATCATCCTGCCCTCTTCTGCAGCAAGCTGTAATAAAGAGTTCTCAGGCTCAACTGTACACGAGACTCCAGGGAGCCCAGGACAATTAAACTGGGATCTCTGGGGTGGAACCTGCACATCACTATTTTGTGAAAGGCCCCTGGGGATTCTACTGTGACGTCAAGGATGAGTAGCCCTGTCTTATACCTTCAGTTAACAGAGCACAGAATTGTGTCTCTTTAACAGAGAAGCTCAGCTTAGGTCAGACAAGCGGCACTGGAACCAAACAAGAGTTCTTGTCGCCCCATCCTCTGGCATGCTATTTCCACAGAACTCTTGTCTGCCTCTTCTCTCATTTTGTTGCCTCAAAGCTGGCCTTTCTATCAGCTGCCTCTCAGATCTGCTATCCCACACTTACATACAATACACAGCAGTGTTGGAGAAGCCTTCTGCTGATGAGATTTCCACAGACCATTTTCCTTTCTTGAAGAAATTTTCCTGTGCTCCCAGTTTAGACCCAGCTCTAATTCTTCCATCATATTATTGAGGGGAAAAAAGGATAATAAAAGTTAAGGGGATAGCCTAGAAATATTTAATGAAGCAAAGAGTAAGGTGTAGGGCTAACATTGTGTAGCTCTCTTCCAAGTTCTTGTCTACTCTTCCAAGCATTCAATTTTGATGGTGGCCATACTCAGTAGCATCCCTTCCTTGGCACTGGTTAAGGGCAAGCTTGCACATTAGAGGGGCCTGAGATGGAGAATCTGTGAGCAGACCAAGCTACTGCTGCCTTCACAACAACCATCATATTTATCACATTGGGAGATCAGAAGGGAGCCCAGAATGCTGTCCAATAGCATAGTTCAGGTTTAGATGCTGGCTCAACTCAACATTAGAACAGGAGCCCCGCCCACAGGTGCTATCATTTCTAATAACCCAAGCCAAACCTTGTACATTAAAGACTGATGAAGAAAATTAAGAGTAGAAACAGCAGCTGATATTTACACAACATTGTTTAGCTCAAAATGTTCTCATTGAAGATGAGAATGATCACTAGATAAACTCATTATGTGGTTTGAATAAGAATGTCCCCCATAGGTTCATATATTTGAATTCTTAGTAAGTGGCACTCCTTGAAAGGATTAGGAGGTATGGCCTTTTGGAGTTAGGTGTGACCTTCCTGGAGAAAGTGTGCCACTCGGGCTTTGAGGTTTCAAATTTTATGCCTGATCCAGCATTGCTGTGTGCCTGGTGCCTGTGGTATGGATTTATATTCTTAGCTACCATGTCTGACCACTATGTTCCGCCATGCTCCTTGCTATGATAATAATTTAAAACATCTGAAACTGTAAGCAAGCCCCAATTAAATGTTTTCCTTTATAAGAGTCGCCATGGTGTCTCTTAGCATTAGAACAGTGGCTAAAACACCCATTATGTAAGAGGGGAGAAGGACTGCCTGACTATTAAACACATTCCAATGCTATGGTGAGAGTTTTTGTACAATACTTGTGGCAATTCGGTGGTGCTATACTAGATTTGATGGTGCTAAGCTACTGCACACCTACTTTGTTTATCAAAATTCTTCACAGACGTCTTTGCTGAAAGTGCTAAACACTTTTCAGAAGGGAAGAGCTGTGGAGCTGGCGTAGTTGTTGCTCTTACTGGAATTCAGTTTGTGTACACAGATTTGAATTTGATAATAGCTACAGAGAGGAGACCAAGGTGTTAGTCAGACAAACTATGAATGACTTGAGTTCTTTTCAAGTGACTCTGGTGGAGAAGTTATTTTTAATTCTTCAGAATTCAGGTGAGAAAAGTCTTCCTCCGACCAACCCCGCTGCTGCCTTGTATAAAGAAGGTTTGAAAACACAGCAGGTTAGTTCTACAAACTTGAGTTAATATGTAACCAGCCTAAACTCACCACTCCTCCAAAATTTCTATTAACTCCTGAGTGTCAGAGTGTTGCAGATTCCCCATTTTTGTCCAATGTTCAAAGAAGTCGAAGAAAAGTGAAGACAAGATTTACAGAGGAGAAAGAAGGTTGTTTATAGTCTGTAGTGGATGTAGGCTAGCACTCTCATACCTGTGGTCCAGTCTAAGCTGAGCTTTTCCTTCCTAAGGACCATGATGGTTCCACAAGACTGAGGAGAAATTTCTCAAGACAATGAGTTATTTGGTATTTCTCTTTGAGCATGCAAGGAAACAGCCAGACAGCAGCTCACAACTGTTAGTAACTCTAACTCTAGGGGATGAGATTCACTCCTCTGACCTCCTCTGCACCTGGCAGGCTCATGGTGCACACACATAATTGTAGACAAAACACTCATACACAATAAGAATTTTTAATGAAAAAAGGAAACATTGAAGATCAGAATAAGGAATTGAGCATATATTGTGCATAGCCTCCTTTTCATGGACCCAAGTTTGGTCGATGTATCAATTCTCTGATGGAAAGATATGAGAGAGAGAGAGAGAAAGAGAAAGAGAGAGAGAGAGAGAGAGAGATTTGAGTTACTGTTCTTATTCAGAAGTATGTATCTAATTTGCTCTTGACATTATTTCCTGTATTCCAGACCAACTGGTTCTAAAACAAACCATTCCAGAACCCTTACAAGTTTCTTGAATGCCTAATTTATCCTGTGAATTATTTCCCTGTCTCAGAAGAGATCCTTAGACAATGTCTGCCACCTTGGCTTGATGGGCATTGTGGAGACAGGATCCTTGGTTTCACCTGCATGTCCAAATGTTATCCACAATTCCTACTTACATTCAGGAATCAGAGACAATATGATTACTTGATGAATCTCAATGCTAGCTGTGGGAGAGCATAGATATCAAATGTGTTGGCTCTGGAACAACCTTGGCAGACTTCTCAGAAGACTATGTCTCTTCTGTCCTACTTACAAGTATGTGTCCTTAGTTCAAATGAGGTTACCAGTCATAACATTACATAACAGTGACTTTGAATAACCAAACACTACCTTTCTCTGCATATTGTCAGCTCTGTTGAATTCTTAAAAGAGGCCAAATATGTTATAATACGTAAAAGAAAGAAGTTATTGCCTCTGTAGTAACTTGAATCTTGTGATGTCAACAGCCACATATTTGTGATGGGGGCATGGCTCAAAAGATGAGAAAGAGGAGCTCTCTTAAGACTGCTTTTGCTTCTCTTTACATCAATAATGAAAAACATTACAGTAATTTTAAAAACAGAAAAGAAGAGTTCAGTCAGTGAGAACTTTTCTACCAATAGAAAAATCAGCAACAAGCAACTATGCAAATTTAATTCCCATATATATTCTGGACAATCCGAGCATGAGAATTCGTTTCCTACTCTTCATGTTTTCCCATGATAGCGCCTTTTCTATCCTGTCCTGTTCTTCTCATGACACCAGTGAACTATAATCCTTTTGAGAAGAAACAAGTACGTGTCTGCATAGACCCTGCTGTGGTGCTCTGCAGATGGCACAGTTTCATTGAATGAAACATGTTCTCATCCATATTTTATGAATGTCAGAGTTCCTCATGTTTGGAGACAGCTTCAAATATTTCCCATCTTATACTCTAGTCATATCTCTTGATTTTGCAATGTAAGTTTTTCCTTCCTTTGCATCTGGAAATGCCTCCTTTTTTTTTTTGTTGCCACATTTAGTCAATTTGTCCCAGGTCTCCACAGCAATGAATACTTCTTACCTAAACTGTTCTATTTTGTCAATTGCTTGTTAATAGTTTTTTTATTTTCTAGAGAAGGGATGCATACTTTAGAAATATTTTTTAGGGAAAAAGGAGAAGCAAAAGGATTTTTTTCATTGTTGTGTTTTTATTTTTGTTTTAGGTTTTCTTTTGCTTTTGTTCACTTGGTTGCTTACTTTGATTTGTTTCATTATGAGGGTCATGGCAGGGGTGAGGGAGGACAAGGGGGACTGGGAAGTGAAGGGAATTCGGGTGCATAAATGTAAAACTCCCAAAGAGACAATAAAGAAGTCAATTTTTAAAAATTGAAATATTTTTGGTTTCCCTTGCAAGAAACCCAAAGTAATTGCCACCTTGCATTAACATACAATGTCTAGAATTTATTCTAACTCTCTGTGAATATTTTGACTAGCAACTTTGAAGCAGGCAAACATCTGTGGCCTACAAACCAAATTGGACTTGTCCTTTTGTAAGTCCAGAGCAATTTCATTTAAGGCTCGAATTGTTCCTTTGCATAGTTAGCTTAAATAGTGAGCCACTGAGCCTAAGTTTGAAAAGCTCCAAACCCTTGAACTACTGTGGTGTCCTTCGTTGGCATTTTGAGAGAGGAAAAAAAAAAACCACACTAATTTTCATAAAACCCGAGAAGACAAAAGATTAGTCAAAACAGTTATGGTCTATATTTCTCTATTATGCATAGCTATTTAATGTTGGAAAGAAGATAGAAAATTAAAACATAGACACTCCTACTGCCTTAACCCCCACGGACCATGTCTGGCCCCAATAGAGCACAGGACTGTTTTTAATTGAAAAGCCCAGTTCTGTTCACCAGCCATGCTGACTGAGAGTCTAAGCCTTTCAACGTTTGGGGAAATGCATTCTGTCGTTCTTCACTGCATTGTAAGGTCTATGAATGCTCTCTGTTCCTGAGGCTCCTTCAAGAATAATTAGTACCCTCATCAATTTCTCTGCCCTTGCTCAATAGACAAACAAGTGCCACATGAGTGAAACGTTTGCCTTCTCTGCAGAGCAGATTTGGTGTGGTTTCTCCTTGGGCTTCACAGTAGCAATGCTCCCAGGAGGGTCAGAAGTGACTGTCTGCTAAGGCAAGCAGTGTCGGACTGCTTGCCAGTGTAGCGTTACATCTTGGAACAGATCTTTCCTCTTAGTGATTAGCAGGTGTGGTGCAAGAAGCCTTTGGGCTCAGCTCCGTCTCAACCAAGGGCCGGCTTCTGCTTTGCTCACAGTCTCAGAGACAGTGTTAGGCTCTTAGAAAACAAGCTCGGATCTGCCCATTTAGATCATCTTAGAGATGTTAGAGCTGGGAAAGCCTACTGCAATTCTTTGGATCAGGCACGATTTCCTGTTTTTATTTTCCTAAAATTTTGCATATAAAACTATTTGCTTCAAGATCTCAACCTATGTTATTATTCCTTTTATGTCAGAATAGCATTATACGTGATGATCATTGATTAACCAGATCAATTCTGAATCATTCTCTTGAGAGGGAGCTGTTTGCCTACATTTCTCTCCGAGTGCCTGCACTTGGGTATTGCTCTTCCAGGTAGTGGAGAATGTCTTACCAATACCAATTCACACTATTACTTATTACATACAGCAAAAAGGAAGACAGTTGGTGAGGGTTCCCAGATTGCTATGCTGTTCCATTCAGGCAGCATGTGTGGAGTACTGACTGCACCCTTGCCGCTTGGCTTAGTGCACCAGAGGGGGAAAAAAAAAACACATTATTTCCACTGCTTGAGAAATGAGGGCTAGGCTAATGGCACGTGAGATGAAAATAATGCAAGGAGCTAAGAAGGTCTGGGAGTGTAATGCAGAAGGAATGGCATGCTGGAGCTGAAGGGGGCAGGGGGCTGAGGAGCTGGAGAGGTGAGAACGCAAGGGGGTTGGCTTTTAAGGAATAAAAAAGACAAAAGCATCTGAAGGCACAGAAACAAAACACGTATTATATGCACCCGAGTGGTAAAGCTATGGCAGTTGTTCAAATCCTACATAACAAGCAGGGTGCTATTTACATAAGTCTGGAGAGAGTCACTGACAAGTTACGAATAATGAAATTCATAATAACAGAGAAAGTCTATAATTAGAGAACTGATATGCAGTGAATGTCTTCTGTGCATGTCCTTAGAAAGAGCTAAATTAAACCTGATTTTTAGTATAGTAAGCCTCACATATTAAATACATTGGGAAAAACATTCAGTTTTTATTATAAGGGGTTGCTACATTGAGATACATCACAATTAGTAGATTTGCTTGAAGCTTTTCAGTAACATTAACTTACTGTCCCCCAGACTACATGAGTAAATAAAAAATTAAATTTAAAAAGTAGTTACTTTTGCCATCCATTTCCCCAAATGATCGCCCTTGAATAATTATGACGCAAAATTTATTACCTGAGATGTGATCAAATCCAGACATCTAAGACAGGGGTTCTACAGAGAAGGTTCCTGACATATTCCATTCTTTATTGTGACACTAAGAGCCATAGAAAAAGAAGGGCTTCATATTCGCAAGTTTATGGGATTCATTGGAACTGAGGATGACCTTGCAATCCCCAAAGTCAGCTTTCAGAGGAATCTTGCCAACAAAATAACCGTTTGAATGCAAAATTGTCATTATATAAGGTCTGGATTTAAAGTTGGGATTTATGATTGCTGTAGTGATCCTGATACACATTGCAGTAAGAATTGGTCTGTGATACAGTTTGACATTCATGGGAGATATTTTAAAAGCAAAACTTGGCTTTTGCTTTGGTCAGTGGTTTCTTCTTTATCAAAAACAGAAGAAAGCATTTATTGGTGTATCAATCAAGGATTTTGAGATTCAGAATGTATAATTATTAAGGTGAACCAGTGGAGCCATTGGAAGCTGTCTATCTAAAATGACTTCAATGATAGTTTTAAATTTACTGTAATGCCAAAGACTTATCTGCTCTACCTTAGAGTTACTCCTGAATAGATTCACAATCATATAGTAAATTTAAATTTTATACTCCAAAATTTAATTAAAGCATTACAATCAATACCACCCTGACAAGACTGGCAAATAAGTCAGGGCACTTATTTCATTCTTCTAATGTGAAATATAAATTAACAAGGTGTTATAAGTGTAGATTTCATGGCATTTTTGGGCTGTACCCTCAGTGATGTTTTCAAAACATACAAAATGAAATTACAGCTTATTGATGGAAGAAGATTGACAGCTAATAGAAGCACTTCCACATGTGATTGCTTTCTCCATGATTGTGATGGTGATATCTTCATTCCACAAATAACTTCTTTAGTTCTTGTTATACAACTGGGAAACACAAACACATTGGGCAATCAATTAATATTTGCCATTCTCCATCTTCTCCCATTATCTCCAGGTATTTCTTCTATATCCTAATCTAGTTTGCCCCAGAGTTACACATACTCTCTCTTGGCCCCTCAGATTACATTTTATTGTGAGGGAAACTTATTTTAATTTGTTTGAAAGCCGTGGGAATTTGCAAACTGACAAAGAAGTGGAAACACTTCTGTAACTTTAGTTAAATAGGTATTAGCATTACTTCATTAAATAAAAACAGCACAGTGGAAGATGTCTATGGTGACATATGTTTTTATTTTTTTACATTTTTTATTAGTGCTCTTTTTATTGTTTTTATTGAGTTACACATTTTCCCACTCCCCTTTCTTCCTCCCATTTCCCCCTCTACCCTCCCCCTGTTCCCTCACCCTATGCTCTCAATTTACTCTGGAGATCTTGTCCTTTTCTCCTTCCTAAGTGCATCCGTGTATGTCTCTGGAGGTTCCTATATTTTCACAATGGAATACTACTCGGCAGTTAAAAAAATGACATCTTGAAATTCACAAGCAAATGGGTTGAACTAGAAAAAAAAATCATAATAAGTGAGGTAACCTAGGCCCAGAAAGACAAATATAGTATGCACTCTCTTATACATGGTTATTAGACATAAAGTAAAGGCTAACAAGCCTACAGTCCACAACCCCAGAGAACCTTTAGGTTTTTGAATGGTAGTCGGAATCCAAAGGAAGGTTACATTTAATGCCGATGATCAATATGCCCTCTCTCCCTTTAAGACTGGGTCTCCCTTTAGTAAGTTATTGATCTTCTTTGAATGATATGTATTCCTAAAATTGTTTTGAACTCAGGAGCAAGATTGTATCAGATTTGAGGAGGTCATGAGGGTAAAGAGAAGTAGGCTTGGGGCTGGAGAGATGGCTCTGAGGTTAAGAGCACTGACTGCTCTTCTGGAGGTCCTGAGTTCAATTCCCAGCAACCACATGGTGGCTCACAATCATCTGTAATGAGATCTGGTGTCCTCTTCTGGCCCGCAGGCATGGAGGCTGAACACTGTGTACATAATAAATAAATAAATTGAAAAGAAAAAAAGAGAGAAGTAGTCTTAATGAAAAGGTTCGTGATAGGACAGTGTCCATCTTGACTATAGGAAAGAAATTGCAACAGAAGGAGAAGAAGATGGAGGACCACAAGGATATACATTTAGTCAGCTTGGTGTTCAATTATCTTTCAAGAGTTCCCAAACTCTGTAAAAAAATGGGGTGTGTAGGTATGTGTGGGTGTGTATGGATCCAATTATTTTGGAATATTTGACAACTACATTCAATGCGGACAGGAAGACCAATCTAAATTTAATGAACACAAAGAGAAGAATGACTGCATTACCACAATTCTCCCTTGGGATAAGTGAGACATTGAGTTCCTCTTTTGTGATAAACATAGAAAAATGCTATGAAAAAAATAAAAATAGAGGACAAAGGAAAATGAGAAAGCCTAGTTAAAATGATCCCCACATTCACTGCCTGTGAGAACTACAGTGGTTTAATGATCTTCCTATCATGATAACAAGCCAAGAGCATGGCCTTGGAAGGAAATAACACACTTTGCGCTTGTCTGTACCATGATAAGTTTGAAGACTGTAAAACATTTGTCCAAACATATCTGAGAGCTTAACATCTAGGTCTAGACAGGGGGAGTAGCAGTATTGGCGTAGGGAGGTCATCTGGGAATGATCTAAAAACCACACAAAGCTGGGTGTGTGGAGGTGTCTGCTAGGGAAGGGAGGTGTGGGTACCATGGAATTCAAAAGGAAACCAGTTGGAGAGTATCTCAGGGACTGGGGCAGGAAGGCTGAGGTTTCAGTGCAGAGGGCACTTTTCTGGAAGCTGGAGATCTAAGATTCTGTAGCTGGATAATTTTTCCCTCTCCCCATTGCCTATAGTTCAGAAGCTTAAAGCTAGCAAAATGGGCAAACATGAAAAGAACAAAGAAAAGGCAAATGCCAACAGGAATGGTACCAAGAAATCTGAAGATGAAGGTGTTACCATAGTCTCTAAACTCCATGAAGATGGGAAAATGTGATGCTTATAGGTATATATATTTTTAAAGACAACTCATTCCATCTTACTGTGACACTTGACATCTGAGCTGTTTCATGATTTTTCACTCTCTTTTGTTGGCCTTATAGATTGATATTTAGGGTAGGCATTTGAGACTCTAAATGTCCTCTTCTATGCAGAACACTTTGAAAAAAAAAATCCCCAAGTGACCCAGAAGGACTTAGAGAAGCCAGTTTGGCTAACAGCAAAAGAAAATAACAGAGGACAGAAGTGTGCATGTCTACCTGCTAACTGGTGTCTTGTAAGTCATGTATGGTTATAGAGTTTCACAACTGGCAGGGTAGCTGCACACTGGAAAAAGGAAGGAAAGGTTTAAAGGAGAGGAAGGAGAGCCAGGCTTTGAAAGGTGGGGTTGGTAGATGTGCCTGGACAGGGGAGGAAAATGACATGTCCAGTATAAGAGATGTCATAAAGGTGGCACTGATGTGGTATGTGTGAGTACTCTTAACACAGCCAAACTCTCAAAAGTAGTCTTCCTTGCTCTGCTTTTTTTAAAAAAAAGAAAAAAGAAAAGAAATAAAAACAGAGGAGTTGTGTTGTAGGAAGCTGCTTGTTCATTTTCTGATCACCTAGACTCCTGAAATTATCACACAGAAACTATATTATTCAAATCACTGCTTGGCCAATCACTTAAGCATATTGCAAGCTAGCTCTTATATCTTTGGTTAACCCATTTCTATTAATCTGTGTATCGCCACTTGGCTGTGGCTTACCGGGTAAAGTTCTGTCTGGAGTCTGGTGTCTGTCTTCGGCAGGGCTGCATGGCTTCTCACTGATGCCACCATCTTTCTCCCAGCATTCAGTTTAGTTTTCCCCTTAGCTCTATTCTGTCCTATCATAGACCAAAGCAGTTTCTTTATTCATTAACCAATAAAAGCAACACATATACAGAAGGACCTCCCACACCAGAGGAGTGGATCTAGAGGAGAGATAAGGGCAGGGGACTGTGAGGAATGGAGGGAGCAGAAACTATGTTTAAGATGCAATGTATGAGAGAAGACTAAAAAGAAAAAGAGACGTAGTAGGCCTAAAGGACTGGGAGTGAAGGAGAACTGAAAAGCTTGGAAGATGGGTGAAGTTCATCCTACATCTAGATTACTTACCTGACTTTCATTGAGAGATAAAGTCCATTTTAGCTACCAACACACACATATCCCTGATCCAGAGGACAGATGGAGCTAACAGAGATAATGGTGGATGAGGGAGTGTCTCTCCCTACACAACAGTTATGGAAGAGCGGACTGATGGCTGTTCAGAAGGCCCATTCACACCAATGGGAATGTTCCATTGCACTAGCCAACCACAGCTGGTTCCTGCAACTGTGACTCTGTCCCTGCTGGGAAGAACAGCACTGCATATTCTTTCTCTCCGTTTCACCATCTTAAAGTTAAAAGCAAAGCAAAACCTTTGGTCTTCAAATTCCTGGTTGATAAAGGATCGTCTTCTCACCAGAAGTCTGAGTGTCACTTGGAGCCTTGTTAGATATATATTTTTGAACCCCACTCCAGACTCACTTAATCAAAACCTCCGCAAATGGACTCAGAATTATTTATTTATTTATTTAAATTTGTGCAGAGAACCAAACAGGTAACTCCCATGAGTGCTTAAAGAGACTCTTGAAGAGTTAGAAGAAGTGGTGATGACTCTTCAGGATACCACAAAAAGCACGTTGTAGTCTCCCAAAATTCTTCCCTGAGTCTAACACACATCCCCATGTGCTCACATCACTGATGATATGCATGTTATATAATATGACCACATAAAGCGCATTAATGCATCTTTGTCTTCATGCTATTTCTGTCATTTTCTGAAGAGGACATGTTTATGACGTTACTCTCACATGCTTCTGCTTGTCTTTCCCGGTTCAGCCCCAAGCTCTCTGTAAAGCCTATCCATCTTTATCTGTTCTGTCAATGCAAAAATCATCATGTTGAATTCAATGTTCTATTGTGAGTCTGACTAACCTTGATGACAGAATTGTCACCGCCAACTCTGAGCACCTAGCAGCTAATTAAGTCACAATAACGTTTAAGAAAACAAATTGAAGTGACATTTAATAACCATATATTATAGTACCTATAGGTTTACGTGTGATAATATATATATATATACATATATATATATTATCAACATAAAATGGCATCACTTCTTGCTAAATGTTTCATGAGCTGGTTGGTTTTTAAAAAGGCTCAACCCCACAGGCAATATGCAAGTGAACTCTTAGTGCATTTGTCCCCTTCTCAGCAATGGCTGACGCAGAGGTAGATACGGGCCACCCACAGTATGTTGAAGCAACGGTTTGCAACCAGCAAAGATTTGGTTAACCTTTGGTTAAACGTAGGAATTTAAAGCATGAGAAGGTCTGGAACTTGACACAACCCCTTGACACCATGCTGTCTGTCATTAATGATAATCCCCATTAGATGTTCAGCTTTGAAAATGGAATTAGACTTCAGTTTTCAACCCTAACCCTGCTGTACTGTAAACTGAACCCTGCTGTGTTTGGAGACTTCCTGATTTACTGCTCTGCCTTTTAACCATTTGCAGGCACTTGGGAGTTGGGAGGAGGGCGGAGAACTGCAGGGATCAAGTGAGTACAAGCAAGGCCTCTCAAGTACCACCAAGGGAAGAGACTTTCTACTTAGCTAAGCCACAGGTCAGAAGAGCATCATTCCCACAGTTGATTTCGTCTTCCCCAGCTAGGTATAAGAATTTCCTCACTGGGATATCATGCAAGAAATATTTGGTATCCCTTTTCACTTCCTTTTGAAAACAATGGCAGTAATGTTAAATTCCCCTGATCCCTCCTAAGTCTCAAGATTTTCTTTACTTGTTAGTCATGATGTGTTGGAAGGCTTTACATCTCTTTTAATATACAGTGCCGTGTTCTTCTCAGAGTACCCACAGGTGCTAGTGATTCCTAAACAACCTAATTGCCTCCTGCTTCTAGAGCTATGTTTTACATATAAAAGTACATTTTAGACACCAGTTAAATTATACATAACAGACTCTTCCTGTTAAGAATCAACATGTTCACTTTGGAAGTATGTGACTGTATTAGTTAGTGACTGTATTAGTCAGGGTTCTCTAGAGTAGCCGAACTTATAGAATGAATCTCTCTGTAGATATAGCAAGGGGAATTATTAGAATCACCTACTGGCTGTGGTCCAGCTAATCTAATAATTGCTGCTAATGATGGAAGGTCTAAGAACCCACAGTTATTTACTCCACAAAGGAGGGTGTCTCAGCTGATCCTCAGTGTACTGGGATCCCAGAGAAATAGACTGTAATGCCAGTGAAGGAATACACTTCCTAGGAAGGCTTTTGGGGCAAAGAGAAAACTCTCTTCTTTCATGTCCTTATATAGGGTTCCAGCAGAAGGCAAGGCCCAGATTAAAGATAGTTCTTCCCACTTCAAAAGATCTGGATTAAAATATCCAGAACAGAAGTGCATCTTCCAGCTTCAAAATAAACAAAAAATCTTTCACAGGTGTGCCTTATCTTTGGGTTTAAGTTACCTCAGATATAATCAATCTGGCAACCAAGAATAACCATCATTCTGAAGCAATGGAATATCCTATATGTTCTTTAGGCCAGTCTCTAAACCGAGAGATGTTTCAACATGGTAATTTTTGTCCTTTCCCACAAAGGTGAGTACATCATACCAGTGACATACAAAGACTTCTAAAACTGTTAATCTTAGAAAGTTTTGTTTCAAGGAAAACAATATGATACTGACACCAGTACCTTAGTAAAGACAGCAGCTTTACTTTGTGAATCTGGAAGTGAGGTCAAAATTAAGTCAGCATCATATCAATTGACCATGTAACGAGAAAGTTTTGTTTTATTAAACGAACACACATTGTGGTTATTAGAAAAAAGATTATGCTTTAAGAGCTACTTTATATTTATTCATTTAATTTGGGGAAAAAAGAGTAGGAGGCTGGTACCACTGCTAGTCCCATCTTAAAAGATTTTGGAGATGGTTCAGTAAATTGTCCACAACCTCACAGATAATGAATGATGGAGCTGAAATTCAATTTTAGGCACTGCAACTATAATCTGTGCTTGTAACTGTTTCATGTTGACTACCCATGGTAAGGTTTAGAGGAGAATTGGCTCAAATAATGTCAAGCCTGAGGAGCCCTAAGACATGAAAATCTCAAATCTAGATAATCAAACCCCACTGTTCCAAGCCTTAGTGCTCCTCAATTTGAGAACAAGAAACTTCTCTGTCCACAGGCACAACACAGATAAATGTCCCAGTTCAAGAAAAGAGACAGAGAATTAGCCTTTTCTGTCATGTGGGAGATCCTTAGGTGACTTAATGCTTACTCTTGGAAGAGATTAAGATGGTTGTGCTGGGACCCTTCGTTAGCTATCATTAGTTTCATGAGGGGGAGTTGTGGCAAACTGTTACTTTCTGCCATGTCTCTTCCTTCTTCACCTGCACTCACCATTATGGTGCCATCCACAAATGATCTCCAGTGGACCAATCCATAGGCTTTCATCCTCTAAAACTGCTCCCAAAATAAATTTTCTTTAGCCTTGGTGATTTCTCAGGCTTCAGGCATCTTGTTACAGTAGCGGAAAACCCATTGATGAACATACAGTGGATCTTTCATGTTTTATCATGTTTCAAAATAAAGATATTTTCCCCCTTTCAATTGGGCATTTTTATTTCCATTTCTTGCCCAGTTGCCTTAACTAGAAGCTCAAGGAGAATTTTTAATAGAAATGACAATGGAATATTTATTTCAATTTTCAATCTTAGAGGAAGCATTTAACCTATGGACATTGAGTGTGGCCACTCCTGCAGGTCACAGATGTGCTTTTCAGTTGAATCAGCGCTCTTTAGTGCATCACATGTAACTCTGCTGGAGAAACAACCTCAGAAGTTTATTCCCATCATCATCCGGCCCTCAACCTTTTGTATCCTCTCACCATAAGAGAATTCTCAGGCTGAATCCAGGCCAAGTCCTTTGAGGCATCATAGTGAATTTGGAATGGAGTGATGGTGGTCCCCAGAAATCCCGGTATGAGATGCAGCCACCAGAGTCCATGGATAGGTCTGAAACTTTTACAGCGCCTCACCATCCTGACAAGGAGAGTCTCTTATGCTGAGAAAAGAAGAGTTGAGAGAAGGTAGTGAGTAAGATGTTGTTGGCTTTCTCTTTTCACATTGAGGGCGAGTTCTTTCTCTTAAACAAATATTTCTCCATTCGCCATTTTTTTCTGAGAATTCAAGAGCTCTTGACTGTTTGTGATGGTCATTTCCAACACCTGGTTAGTGGCATCATTAAGGAGTGAGTGACCCGAGCTCACACTTCTCTGGGTGTCCTGTCATTAGTATACTCCGAATTACTGGACAACTTTATTTCCCACTAGAATAAAATGTGCTATTCTCAGCATACTTCGCAAATCCCAGTGTAATTTGCCTTCTTAGATAAGCGCCACATTCTTGACTTGTTCTTTCTGTCGAACTGCTCTTCTGATTTCACCTCACATCTCATAGGCAGTTCTCCCATGCCTTCACCAGAAAACGAAGACTCCCGCTATATTCTGTGATCATTTTCCGTTCACCACTCTGGCTTCATCTTATAAAATGTGATAAAAACTTAACTGTGCCACTGACTTCCTCTTATTTTAATTTTAACCAAATTCAATAGATTTAACTCTTCCCTATGCTTAGAAACGATCTCAACAGAGTAGGCAGTCTAGAAATAGTTCTTGCTCCGTGATCAACTGGTTGAGATAAATCACTGTGCGAAGCAGGGTCGAAAGCAACAACTCTGTCATTTCATGAGCATTTTATCACATATGTGTGGCATATGTTTGTCAGCCAAGGTTGTCATTGTCTTCCTATAGGGAGGTTGGAGCTTCTAAATTTAAGATCCACATAGATATCCATCCTATAGATACAAAATTCCTGTTTCAGATCTAGTGAGTTCAAAGTCCACATTCAGTTCAAAACTCAGCTTGTTCTATATTGAAAGGAGACCAGAGAATCAGGAGCCTTTACTGCTGAGAGGACCAAATATTTTGCCTTAAAATGGAGTAAGAGCAAGTAAAATAAGAATAAAATAGATAAAGGAAACCCTTTCTGAAATTTTTGCTTAGAAGTGTAAAATTTAAACTTGAGGTCTTGGTCATGAATATTGGTCACATAATAGATAGAAATAAAGTAAGTCTATTCATCACAAACACTCTCTGTGCTAGCCTAACCCTGCGGCCATCTCATTACAGTGACTATGTTGTTTCGAAAAATAATTCATTCTGCTGAAGATGAAAGATAACCAACTGCCTGCATGAGGAGCAAAGAGGGAAGCTTTGTTGTATCCGGGACAAATCTAACGTTGGTTGAGTAGAGGAATAAAAGGTCTGGAAAGGAATTAACTTGTGGGTGTAATTTTAGAGATGGTATTGAGTTCTTTTCTTTGGGTCACCAAGTCACCTATATTGGTCATTCACCAAGGGCTGCTTTACCATACCTCCAAAAGTCCCATTTATTCTCAGTACATTTGCTTCACAACCTCCTTTTACATTACATCTGGTTCCTCCATACTGACAGAGTTATCAACAAAGGTAACCTTTTGTGGATGTTGGCTAAGATGGAAAAAAATTCCCTATCAAGGATGTAGGGAGAAAGAAAAATTATACAATGTAGTGCTCTATATACAATGTGTGCACATAACATTTTATAGAAAAATAATGGGTGTCATTTTGGCCATCTATGAAACAGGCAAACTACATGTCATCCTGAATACTTTTAAAACCATGAAGGTTTCTAAGAAAATGATTAATATTCTGTGTGTTCCTCTTTCATGCCTCTCTTTTCTTGAACTACTCGACATATGGTGTACAGCCCCCCTGATAGTTTTCATTAAATTACATAAAACCCCTCGCAGAAGAGTGTTGAGAGTTTGATGTGATGAAATGCATCAAGAGGGTAGGATTTCTCCATTATTTACTTTAGTCACACCATTTAGTGATGATGGGGCTCTCTTGGGTGATGAAAGATTCAGTGAAAATTGTGTATTCATGAGAGAGGGCTCATAAGCTAATAGGTTATTTACCCAATGTTCTTTATTCGTGCAGGTTTCTATCTACATTTCACTTTGATTTTTCTCAATGTTCTCATGAAGCAAATGTTTTTAATTTTCATACTGCAAATGAAGACAATGGCAGAGAGACTGACTTAGTCTTATACTGAATGTTTAGGATGAAAACACTCACACAGAGAGCCAGTTTTCTATTAAGAGAAAATACTTGGTAATTCTATAAAACTTTGAAGAAGGACATAGTGACAACATAGTCACTGTAATGAGATGGCCGCAGGGTTAGGCTAGCACAGAGAGTGTTTGTGATGAATAGACTTACTTTATTTCTATCTATTATGTGACCAATAGGAGGTATCATAGGCACCTTTGGTCAGTGGTCAGTTAGTTTTTATTCTAATCCCAAAATAGCTCAGGCCTTGTATTATTTTCTCTATGTGTGATTAGGTCAGGACAGTGGCATATTTCCAATGAAAATAGATGAACATAACAATAAGTGTTTGTTGATAGTTACCACTTTCACAGAAACAGAACAAGGCAAGAAAATACTCAAAGATCAAAAGTATAATAAGTTCAAGAGCCCCAAACTTGAAACTTAATGCAAACTTAAGTTTGGAAATTAACTGTGGTTAATAGTTTTAGTCTGTTGTCTTCTACACTACCACATAAGTTATTTGGGAAAAATATATTTGCATTGTATGTATTATTAAATTAAAATAAAAACATAAATATACAATGCATATAGCTAGATACAGAGAAAAACTTGACATGATCATTATAAAGCATTTCTCCCAAGAAATAAAGATTAAATTACATTTTTGGTCATAATGTTTAAATCTTGAGTTTTAGTCTGATTTTTCCTAAAAGATTGAAACCCTCATTCTTGAGATTGTTGCCTCTGACAACATTGCCCAGAGCACTTGCTGAAGATAAACATAATGGAATCAACACAGTAATGTGATATTTCCTGATGGAATACCAGGCTTGCCCTTTGTGGGAGACAATCCCATAATCAACTGGCAGGGCTGTGAGGGTCTTTCTTACATGCTAGATTGATGTGATAATCCATACCATGTTTTGACATATTTTGTGTATTACAACTTCTATGCTTTTGCTTCTATGGCAACTGATAGCTTTGTCAACTGGTTTCAGAGTGCTGGGGAAAGAAATACATTGGCAGAATACTTCAGTTTTCATTTTTTCCATATGATAGGAAAAGCAAGATATTTGACCACGCTGGCTATGATGATGTGACAAGAGATTGTTTAATTATTTTTGACAAAGGGTCACATAACCAAGAAAAAAATTTTCAAGCTTCTTACATTTACATAAAGACAAATCCAAATGCAAAAAGTACCTTCCTTGTTTCATTAAAGTATATTTTTAAATAAATAAATCTTTTTTAAAATTTATTTATTCATTATATTTACACTGTTCTGCCTGCATGTATGCCCGCAAGCCAGAAGAGGGTACCAGATCTCATTCCAGATAGTTGTGAGCCACCATTTGGTTGCTGGGAATTGAACTCAGGACCTCTGGAAGAGCAGCCAGTGCTCTTAACCTCTGAGCCATCTCTCCAGCCCCTAAAGTACATTTTTAGACATAGTGGTATGCATGTGAAACATTTATACTGTTTGAGCTGCAACACGAGAAAGAAGCACTACTATTTACGTGACAACAATTTTAGTTCACAGTCACTGTGTTTGATGATAAACAATTAATTATATTTTAAAGCAATCTTGAGTCTCTTAATTTTTGTTAGAAAATTAGGTGTTTATATTTATTTACATAAAATATGCATGTGCTTTGGCTAATACTTTTTAATTTTCTTAAGTGGCTTGTAGCTTTTATTGAAACAGGTGAGTGGTTGGTTAGCTATGAAATACCTATGATCATCTATATTCAGGCATGTCGTATTTGTATGCATTGTAAAGTAATAGCATTTACTTTTAAATCACTAGAAAAAGCATTATGTATATTTTATAATACATGAAAATTAACTTATATTCGAAATTTAAGCAAAGTTTTTCTTGTAAGATAATGTTACTCCATTTACTTGTCATTACCTATGCTGCGATTGTACAATACCAGGCAGTACTGGTTAGTTGAGACAATGACCATATGGCCCTCAAAAATGGAAATATTTGCTCTCTGATCCATTGCAGGAAAAGTTTATCAATGCTTGAAATATTTCTATCTATAAATCCCATATGACTACTCAGCTGTGCTGTGGGATAATGCTCTTGCACACTGTAATGATTTTTCACTCATATTGGTTTAATAAAACACTGATTGACCAGTAGCTAGGCAGGAAGTATAGGCGGGGCAGCAAGACTAGGAGAATTCTGGGAAGAGGAAAGGAAAAGACATAGTTGCAAACTATATGCAGAGGAAACAAGATAAGAACACCTTACTGAGAGAAGGTACCAAGCCATGTGGCAAAACATAGATAAGAATTATGGATTAATTCATGTTGTAAGAGCTATTTAGTATAAGTCTGAGCTAATAGGCCAAACAGTTATAATTGATATAAGCCTCTGTATGTTTATTTGGGACTGAATGGCTGCAGGAATGGGCAGGACAGAAATTTCTGTATACAGTACTATACTCATGCTCAAATACAACACATCATTAAGTTATGTGTTGTGAATGTGCTGTCTCTAAACACTTTGCTATATACAAACTATCATTTCATATTTTGAACATCTTTTTAAAATTCTTAAGCACTGATATCCAAGACTTATACATATGAAAACATAAGACATTGTATATAAAATATTCAGAAAATCTTTCATCATAATTTGGGCATCTTTGTTTGCCTTTCTAGCTCTTCACCACTACACCAAAACATCAATGCAGTTATTACTGGGATATTTATCAGATACATAGTTGATACTCACATTCATTTTGGTCTCTGGATTATTATTGAAAAATGATGGATGCTAGATTTAATTTAATTTTAATAATTTGTATCATTTTAACTGAAAATCTAATTATATGTTATCTGACTGTCAGGCGCCTAATTGACATCCGATCCCTGTGGTATGTATAATAAGGCATATCTGATACATTATATGAGGATTTGTATTTTCCAGAGAAAGAGAGCTCATCTAGCAACAGTTTCCAAACTGTGCAGAGTTCTCTAGAGACAGTAGCCTTTTTCTAACTGTCGTGCTTTTGGCGTAGCCCTTGTGCTTTTGGCGACAACTGCGCCTTTTTCTGTCACTTTTTTGCGCTAACCTCCACTCCAGCCTCCTATAGGCTCATGCTCAATTCAGTCCACACAAGAGGAGCAGGAACTCTCACCTCTGGTATTTGATAGATTTTTTTTTTATGTCATTAAAGGACTGGACAGTTTTTTTGGGTTCCACACTTTCAGTTGCTCTCTGTCCTACTATGTTGAAGAATAATAGCATTTTTGGATCGCTTCCGTCATCATAGTTAGAGACACACAGACATACATTCCAACATAACCTCATAGATTTGTTTGTTCTTGAAATTTTTTTTGACCACAATCCCCCCCTCTATGCTTTGTTTTCTTCCTTGATGAAGCTCCAGCAGCTGCTAACCTAAACTAACTTCAGGCTACTAGTAGTCTCCCCGGTATCTCCAGAGCTTCTACCATGGGAAAAGATGTGGTACGCAAAGAGGTTCTATCCTTTGCTAGAATCGTGATAGACATACAAAGCTGACAGAAAGTAGCTGTTAGCCATCCATGTTGGTTTATAGACAAGAACACTGCAATCCAAAGGAAACAGTATTAGCAGCAGTAATAAACATTTATTGAGCATTTACTCTCTAAATACTTTGAACCAGGGAAGCTTCCTAATCCTCAGTCAAACCATGAGTTTGTGTGACTGCTCTTTCTCATGGTAAAGGAAGAAAATATTGACACAGAGAAAATGTGCACTTGAGCCACAAAGTCATAGTTTTATAAATGATAGACATTGATTTTTGAATCAAAGCAGTTTGACTCCATCCATCCCATCCTTTATTATTCACACCTTACCTTTGGTAGTACTTTTTGTAGAAAGGTAATAAGAAATGTTTTTTTTTTCCGGATCTCTACTTCCCCAGACAATTGTTTAAACAATGCACAAATTTTTGCTGAGTCACTATTAAATGGTTTGTGGTTTCATTTTTAACTCTCTCTCTTTCTTTCTTTCTTTCTTTCTTTCTTTCTTTCTTTCTTTCTTTCNCTTTCTTTCTTTCTTTCTTTCTTTCTTTCTTTCTTTCTTTCTTTCTCTTTTTACCAAATGGAGCAAGCATGCACCCACATTTGAGAATGAAAATTATGCTCTTTACGAGACTACATTTATATTTAATCTCTTGCTCTCTTTCTCTAGATGTATTTAATTTTATCATAAATAATATATTAAAGATTGTTTGATAAAAATGTGAGAATTTAGACCAAATGTGTTGGATAGCAAAAAATAATAAAAAATTGTGGCTTCTAAAATATTTAATATAGAATTCCTACTCTCAAGTGTCATATCATGACAAGAAAATTATGTCACACACACTTTTGCAAGACATTTTTCTAATTCACAAATGAATCCACAGATGAAACATGTACTAGAGCTGACCACACACTCTCCTGCATCAATTACAGTAGTTGAATCCATGGAAACATTAGTAATTAACACATGGCAGATGCAGGAGTAAATTATTAAGGTTTATTTTGGGGTTAGGCCCATTAAACCTGCCAGGGTCTAGAAAGATTCGCTGTTGCAGGTAAAAACTGGCTAATTGGATCTGAGGGTAAATAGACTAAATCGACTCATGTATGGTACAGCTACACGTTCTTTATTCCTTTGCATGAAGAAGTAGTGAGGAGGAGGAGGAAGAGGCGGAAAGAGAAGCAGGTTTGTAGCTCAGCAAAATAAAAAGGTGCTGTATGGTGGGCATGGGAGAATCTTCACATGAGGTTTACTTCTTTGTGGCAAGAGTAAGCCAGTGGGCAAGAAAGTGTTTTTGCCTCAATTGCCGATGGTATGCTGTCCTAAAGGAACGAGCAGGACACAAAAGAGAATGACTACCACACCCTGCCAAGGCAAGGTGTTACTGTCCTTCACAAATCCTGCTTCTTAGAGAAGTCTGCCAAATATTCTAGGCTTGTAGGCTGAAGATGGATGAGCCAAAGTTACAGAAGAACCTTAGGTGACTGTCTAGGTAGCCAGCCGTTTCTGTCATTTCTCACATTTTTCTTAGAAGTTCCTTGCTTGCACTTCCTGCTTACTCAGTTAATATTATTTCCTTATCACGTATCTGAGGGAGTAGAGGACTTGATAGTTATAGCTATGATTTCCTTGCTTGCTGGACTCAGAAAAGGAACTCACTATAAAACTGTGAAGTTTATAAAGTTGAGAGACATCAAAAGATAGTTTTGGATGGCAATGCAAGTTAGGATAGAAAGTAAATTAGGTACAAGACTTTGGACTCACTGAGATAGGATAGATAATGGAGTATTTTCTCTAAATTTGTCAAATGCAAATGGCTAGATATTGTTGATGCATTTATTGCTTGTATCTATTGTAGATAGTTATTGTACTTATTGTATATAGTTTTTCTCATATTAGTTATAGCCTTATTTTTTTATTTTAGACAAAAAGGGGAAATGTGATATTTTGTTTGTAATCTAACAAATAAAGCTTGCCTGAAGATTGGAGTGCAGAACTAAGCCACTAGTTAGCCAGGGAGTGGTGACACACACCCTTAATCCCCGCACTCAGGAGACAGAGGCAGAGGGATCTCTGTGAATTCAAGGCCTCCCTGGGCTGCATGAGATTGAATCTTACTAAAAGAGAACCAGAGCTCAAACAAAGGTGATCCCTATGCATCGCATGCCTTTAATACCAGCACTTTTACAGGAGTGATATGGCTGGGCAGAGAGAGGACTATAAGGCGGGAGGAAACAGGAAGTCAGATGACATGTAGTCTGAGGATTTAGTCTGAGGAAGTTCGAGGTTTCGCGGAGCAGCTGCAATCTGAAGACCCCTTTGGTCTGAGCATTGGGAGAGGTGAAAGGTCTCTCTGGTGTCCGGGGGCACTGCTTCTCTGATCTCTCAGCTTCCACCCCCTAATATCTGACTCTGGGTTTTTACTATTAGTAACAATTCGAATTCATGCTACAAGGAAATTAAAGTTGAGTCTTGTCAAGTAAAAGACTGATGTAGCCAGTGTACGAGTGTGCATCTCTCCCAGGGCATTAACTAAGGTGCTAGCCAAAGACAGGCATCCAACACTGTGACAAAATTCCTGCACAGAAAACAATACCAAAGGAGAGCTAAACAGGGCAGGTTTAGCACGCAAGCTTCCTGCCCATCTTTTCTCTTCCATTTGGTCCT
>LOEQ01000420.1:271867-293659 GCA_001685075.1 Bramus lutescens | reverse complement strand
TAAGAATCTAGGACGTGCCTCACATCCCAGCCGCATTCTCACCCACCACATTTCATATTACATCATCCCTGGAATACGTTGTCCTCGCAGCACACACAGAAATGGGATTTATTCATTTCCTATGTAAGGTGCAGCACAACCAAGTTGCCATTTTCTTATGAATAACTAGATAAAATTCCAATGTCAGTATAGATAACTGGTCAAAATCATGTTAGGATTTCACATTCTGCTAAATCGTTTTTGTGATGTGTGACATTTTCATCCCATAAAATATCACCCTGCATTGTAGAATTGTAAATTCACATACTTTGAAATTCGTTCTTTTCTTTCTTCTTTTTTAAATATTGAAAATAGATTTTTTCATACAATATGTTCTAATTATGGTGCCCCTCTGGCAATGCCTTCAAGATCCTCCCCACTTTCCAACCAACCCAAATTCACAACATTTCTTTCTTTCTCTCATTAGAATTCAAACAGATAACTAAAATAATAATGATAATAATATAGAATCAGATAAAATCAAACAAATCAGAATATGGCAAACAAGCAAACAAATAAGCAAACAGAAGGAAAAGAGTCAAAGAAAAACCACAAGAAACATGTATAGATGAAGAAGCACAGTCATTTTCACACACAGAAATCCCATAAAAACACAAAATCTGAAATCATAATTTGTACACAAAGGTTTAAAAAAAGAAATAAAAATAAAGTTCAAATAAAGCATTATAAAACAACCTCTGTAAATATCATTGTGTCCATTTTCTATTGTCAGTCTGTTGGTTGGGTGTGGGGTCTGTGCTTAAGAGTGCTTAGTATATCCAACAAGGTTCCATTGGAGAAAACTAATTTTTCATTTGTGAGTGGTTATCCATTAAAGGTAGTTTCCGGGTTAGGAATGGGGGCTTGAGTCCACATCCCTTCTCAATGCGGGGACCCATCTGACTCAGATCTCAGTCCCTGTGAGTTCAAATAGGCATCCGTGTTTAGAGGGCCTTGTTCCCTTGGTGTCCTCCATGCCCACTGGCTCTTATGATCTTTCTGCCTCCTCTTCTACAGGGTTCCCTGATTGGCAAAAGGAGGAATTTGATGCAGATATCCCAACATTGACTGAATGGTCCAAGGTCTTTCACTCTCTTCAGATTGCCAGTTGTGGGTCTCTCTGTTTGCTCCTATTTACTGCAGGAAGAAGTTTCTCTCAAAATTACCGAGTAAGGCGCTGATCTCTGAGCACAGCAGAGTATCATTAAGAGTCATTTTGTTGCTATGATTCTTTAGTCGATTTTTCCCCCTATATCCCTGGGCATTCTAGTCTCTTGTTGTTGGCCTCTGAGTAGTGTCAGTGATGAGTCCCATCTCATGAAGTGGTCCTTAAACTCATTCAAATTCAGATATTGGTTGGTTGTTCCTACAAGCTTTGTGCCACTATAGTGCTAGCACATGTTGCAAGCACGTCACCATGGTAGATCAAAACGTTTGTAGAGAAGGGTCTTTAGTCTTTTTCCTGATTAGTTTTCTTCATGTGTTAATCTTTATGTTGTCATCTATAGTCCCCAAAATATCTGCCACAATAAGGGATTTGGGATTTGGAGTCTCGTTTATCCTATTTCGTTTCAGCTTATTGGAATCATTAGAAATAATAAAACAAGACAAAAATTATTCATAGTACATCTATGATCATCAGAATATTGGTTTTGTAGTAGATATATTTTTGGCTTGCAGTTTTTCCACAACTATATTTTGGGTAGTTTTAAAGAGTTCGGTCAAGTGTTCAATAAGGAAAATTCTTATATTGGGACATACTGAGCACTATAAGCTATAAGCTGTGTGGGAATTGGAATTATACTGGCATTGTAAAAACAAATGATTTTGCAATCAGTATAACTACCAGTGTTGTTTTATCTGATATTTTTAAAATTTACTGAATATAATCTTTCTCCCCAAGTCCCTATTTTATTTGGAAGGTGGTATTAAATGAAAAGTGAAGCTGGTACATCTATTTGTACCCCAAAGTATAATCACGGAGTCAGCCATGAAAAATGACAAATTTTATGTCTCTGTTAAATATGAAGAATAAGAAAGGAGAACATTTGCGTATCAAAATAGCTCATCACTGAGTGGAGATTGAAGGTTTCTACTAACTACTTTCCATATGCGGCATGTGCAGTATGGCATGCCTCAGGCTTCTCAGAACTGATTGGGTCATATGACTACTTCCAGTCAGTACAATGTGAGCAACAGGCACATGGGTCATTTTTTTCCGGTTAAGGCAAATAAAGTCTCTCTGGGTGAGAGTGGTACATTCCTGACCTTCTAGCACTCCAGAGACAGAAGTGGGAGGATTGTGTCAAGTTCCCAACCATCTAAGACTCTGTCTAGTTTCAGGACATCTGGGGCTGTACAATGAGACCCTGCAATGAAACAAGAAGAGGGGGATTCTAGCTGTAGTTACCCAATCTCTTCATTGCAACCAAATAATCCACAAGCTTCTGAATGTGAAGCAGCAAGCTGGAAGCAGTTCTTGCAATTAGGATCCTTGAGTGAGAATCTGGAGCTGAATGGGTTCCCTCTCCTAACTAATGTACTACTCCCACTCAATGTGCCTTGGACATGCATTAAATAGACCCTTCTCTTGACTAAAATGATGCAGAATTTGTGGTTGTTTACTGCTTGCATATGTTTTCTGAGTTTGAATTTGCAGCGGAACACTGGCAATTAAGACTTGTGCCCTGTAACCCCTCTCTCAACTGTATATCGCCTAGTGCTCTAATCAGAGAACTTACATAACTGTCTAGTTATCACAGCGGACCTCTAAAATTTAGGTGTGAGAACAGGGATCTCATCTGCTGTCATGATATTCATTCTTGTTTCATTCACTTGCTTGCCTATAGGGTCCTGGACTCTGCTAAGTGACTGGAGCAGGGGCATCTCAGTTCTTTCATTCATTGCTATAGTCTAGCATAGTGCTGGACCACACAGAAGATATTCAATAAGTGTTTATAAAATAAAAGTGTTCATTAACCAAACCTGCTATGTCAGTTGACTAACCCAAGCTCTGCACGTCCCTTGAAGCCTCAGGTGGATGAGGAGTCAAGTCACGACGAAATCCCTCTGACCTTCTAAATCTTGGATTATGTCCCAAGTTCATCTTAGGGTCATACTGCCTTTCTATTGTCAGTCTTTATTTTCAGAACTTTGCAGTTTATGTAGGGGAAAAAATCCATTCCATGTGTCAGAGTTTAAATTAAATTGTTTCAACCTTCAAAACACTGGCTTCTGGGCCTGGAACATGAAGCAGATTCTTACTTCAGTTCTAAGCACTTTAGGAGCTTAGTAGATATAATAGGTTCATGATGTCCATCTCTCAAGCTTCTTTGCCTCTAAATAAATCAAAGTAATGAAAAACCATTATTTACTGTGTTTTAATAAGGTGTATAGCCTTTAAACCAGGATGGACAGACAGGCCCCAATTTATTTCTGTTTTTCTTTGAGAAAACTCTGATCCTTAATCTTAATTAGCAAGTAGGAGTATGTTTCTTTTTTCTGTAATTCTAACAGAACTGAAGCTGTCTGAGGTTGTTGGTAGGTAACCTTTATGCTCAACCTTGCGCACTGTGATAAGCCTCCACTAAGTAGCTGTCCTCCCCAGGGCCAAGTTACTGAAAATAATTAGAGCAGCACAAATGATGCTGATAATAAAAATACACTGATTCCTACACCAGAACAGAGAATGGGCTAGATTCATTTAACTTGTTGCCTTCCTTAATACTTAATATGGCAGTTCAAAGACAAAGTCAGTTCTGAGCGCTGACACGGCATGAAAGATGTGACTACCATTGGAGCTCCCTGAAAGGTTATTGCATAGGTAACTGAGGAAAGGAAATATCACACGAAAATACATAAATCTACATGCCAAGACTGCTGAATATACCCAGAAGACGCTCCAGGATTAGCATGATTCTCCCAGTAGACACCAGTCATTGCCTCTATGCATGAAGGTGTCTGAATATTTATGACAAAAATAATGCCTTTAATCAAAGTATTTTTTTGAGTTTTGGACTGATATTTTTTATAACACGTGACACGTGTATTACAAAGGCTAGATACATGTTAAGACATTAATCACTATACAAGATAAAAATGCCCCACTTTCTTAAAATATTAATGTTAAACTAAGTAATGCTACAGAGAGCTTTTGATTGACAGCTAAGGCTATGTTTGTTGAAAGTAGACCCTGATAGGCAAGACACAGAGTACACAGAAAATTCTGAAAAGAAACTTTAGGTTCAGCCCTTGCTGCCCAATAATGAATTGTACCTTAAATCTTTTCATTGTATGCCCTTATATCTTTTATTGTGCCTTAAATCTTTTCATTGTTAATTAGCTAATAAGCTAGTAGAAGATTAATATTTTAATGGAAAGATAGGTAGATAATTATTGTATCATGACCATGTCATCTCTTATTTCAGAATGATCAAGAAAAACCATTGGATGAGCCTCTCCCACGTGTATACCATGAAATTTACGTGAAGTTCTATTACTGAGAAATTGCTTTTTTGAATTTTCATTAAATGTATAAAATAACCAAATGACTAACTTTTTCAAGAAAAAAAATGGGCTTCCTTCTGAGTATGAGTGACACAAAAAATGATTCAGTTTCTTTTTGGTGACCAACAGTTACTGATATTTACATCCTTTAGAAGATAAAGGAAACATCAGATACATTATCATTACTAGAAAGGTGATATGTGATCTGTGACTCTTTGACCAATAAGGAAAATAAACACCCAACATGGCCTCATTGCCTTGGACTTTAATTTGAGAGTGGACTCATTCTCCCAGTGGAAATAATTTTCTAGCACTCAGTTTTCAAAGAGATAAAATTGCCTTTCATTTATCATAACGTTTCCCCAAAGACAGCTTGGTTTCCATAACTAGTGTAATAATTATTGGTCTGTTTAAGTTTCACACTATCAGAGTAAATGAGCTACATTTTCCAAAGGTGACTAATTGCTTGATCAAGATGCTAGTGAAGTGTGCTCTCTCTCTTTCTCTCTCTCCTCTCTTTTCCTTTTCTTTCTCTTTCCCCATCCACACTTTGCCTCTCTCCTTCCTTGTACTTTGGTCTTTGGTTTAATCTCTGAAATTCTTGTTGAATGCATGCCATGTTTATTTATGACCACATATAAGCTCAGTGTCTTCCTAAAATCAGGCTTACTGTCTTCCATACCGAGCCTACAATTAGAATGATAGTTGTAATTCAATCCATTCCAACAACAGGAAGAGAGGCAACAATAAGATATAATTGTATTATAGCAACCAATATGAGCCTATGCTTTATGTGAATTATTGAACTACTATTCAAATCATTCCAAACATATGTTGCTCCTTCCCTTCAAAATTCAATGCAAATGAAAGACACTGGTCTTGAAATGTGAAGCAAAATGGAAGATAGACAGATACTTTTGAAGAAGTAGTTCTTAACTCTGATGCTGAAATGGGAAGTAGGGTTTTTTTTAATAACATCTAAAAACATACACTTAAAAGGTGTGTTCTACTGGTGACATAGTCAGATGTTAGGGACTTTTTTTTTTGTTTAGCTTTTTTTTTTTCCTATGATTTTGCCCTGCAGCGCATCTTGACTCTTCCATTTGAGGACATGAAAATTAGGATTCTCTGTGCTTTCATGGTGCTGGAGTGTACTATGGAAGTCACTGGGAAGAAAAGTCCAGAGCAATACCCAACAGTGAACCCCAAATCCCATTCAAAAAGTGAAACCTGTGCTCACTGATGCAGTCGCAGCGTGGAGGTTATAGAAAGGACCAGCCACTTTCTGATTCGACTAAAAGCATGCTCGCGAAAAGGAAATTCATGTGCGGTAGTGTAAACCTGATCAAAAGCCCTCATAGCTCTAGGGACATTATTCTCCCTAGTTGCCATCCCTATTAGTATTGTTTCACTAATGGTGTTGTCTAACTGCTCTTTAAATGTTCATGTTTACACCGTAGATTTCTGTTCTTTTCAATCTTGGCTTGTAAAGTTCTTTCTGCAACGGGAAGTAGCCTATGAAGTGACTCAAAACTCTTCAAAGTGTTGAGAGTAAGTGATTGATGACCCTTTGACCCTACTTGCAACATCTACGTCACCTTGTCTTCTCAAGGCTCGGGGAATCCTGTGGAAGAGGGTGTGGACAGAATTTAAGAACTGGAGGGCTGCAAGGCATTCTGGGATGTGTTGTCTTCTAGACAAGATAATACGATCATATTCATGAACTCACTGCTGCAAGGTTTTTCTGCACAAGATCAAGTCAACAAAATCGGAAGACAGCACTTTAACAGGCAGCACCAATCTTTCTCAGTGAGGAAGAAGAGGGAAGAATATGAACGTGGAAAGGGACATGTCACAGGGGAAGGGACAACTGGAGTGCATAAGCTCAAGATCCGCTGTATACATTATGAAAATTTCAATGATAAATGAAATAAAAGATACTTTAAATAAAAGACAGTAGGGGTTCTGGTAAAAACAAAAATGGAGACATGGTATCTCAAAGAACAAAGGGAGGGACTAGTTACTTTCCCAAAACAGTACATCACATTCTGTGTGCATTGTAAATCAGCTCACAGAAGGGCAGGGGGAGTTGTAGACTCAATCTGTTTTAAAATTATGTATATGATTAGAATATGGTAGGTGATAAGGTTATAACATTAACCCAATTATTCCTGAGAGTGTACTTTGTGACATTTCTCAGAACTATAAAGATAAGTAGCCAAATATGCTTCTCAATCTTTATGTATCTGATTTTTTTAAAAGTAATGTTCTTTTTGTGTTGCTTGAAATTTAATAAGTAAATAAAGCTTCTGGGTCAGTAAGTTGATGAGAAAACTAGTGTGTGTCCATGTTCATTCTGCACAACTACTGAGCTAGGATTTTCTTCTCCTATTTAACCTTTCTAACACTTTGAGGTATTTCACATTATTTTATATTACAGGTGTTTGGAAGAGTCAAGTTGCTTGACTATTCGACACAATGCCTGGTTCCATAGTTTGATACTTTCCTGATTTTAGAGTCGTTCCTGCTTTACATTTTTTAAATATTTTTTATATAATAGGCTGCCTATTTTGTATGATAGGAAACTGCCATTTCCTCTGTATTAACCTTAACAAAACCAGTAACAATACAACATACCATCCTTGAAAGCTGTTCTCTCTTTGGTGGCATTGATTATTAGGCCTTTAATACATTTTTAATCTTTGATTGAAGGGTAAATTGAGTAAATGTAAATATACCAGAAAGACTGATAAATAAATATCCATATAAGTAGGAATGCTTTTTAAATCTGAAAATTTTAAAAGAACTCATAATTTATTGTAATTTTACAGTTTGATTTTATGATAATGTGACCAGGATGAGATCCTTTCATCGTTAATAGGGTTAAGATGGAGCTTCAGAGCGTGCGTTTCCATGAGTTGCTAGCCTCTCCTATACAGCACCAACTCAGTGAGAGCTCTTGCTCACCATGGCCATCTAACAAAACACCTCAAGCCTACTTGGTCTATGTCCTTCCTGAATTCGCTCTATAGCTTACCTGCCAAGAATTTTGTAGCCTCCTTTCGAATACCTCCCACAACGATCATCTCATGAGATTTTAAAAAGTTTTTTCAATACTCTTTAAGAAACAGGTTGAGGTGGAGTCTCATTGTCTAGTCCAGGTTGACCTCGAGCTCTATGACTTTGCCTCCCAACTTCTGGGGTTCCAGACACATGCCCATGTAGTTTCCTAGTGCTCAGCATTGAAGACAGGACTTTGCTCATGCTAGGCAAGCGCTCTACCACTGAGCTATACTCCCAGCTGTCATTGCACTTTTCAGTATTTCTAATAGTCAGGTAAGTGTGCTTCAAACAGTTGCTGTCAGCGTACAATTTTCAGATATAGAACATATTTAATTTCTACCCTGTATAACAATAATTAAAATTATCCATGTGGGACATTACTAAAATATTTCCCATGTAGTAGTCATTCAAATCTGATAGCTATATAAAAATAACTGTCATTGTCTGTCTCTGAGATTTCTCTACTTCTTTTAGCAGCACTTGGAACAACTGTCCTTTGACTTTCTTTACCTAAAACCAAGAAGACACACAGGACTAATTCACAACATTCTAGCATAATTTTAGAATATAATTTTATGAGTAAACAATGTACCAATTCTAAATACCCCCTCTTTGCCTATTCTAATACAGGCTACTCAGTATATTTCTGTCATTCATTCTCAGTTCACATGAGTTTATTTTGTCACATGTAAATGTTGCCTTATAACCTCATACAACCTCATGAATTTTTGACTTACACTGTGTTTAAACTCACAGTGTACGTTTCTGTGTTGTTTGAAAGTTGATTAGTTGATTTTTCTTCTTTTAACATTATTTCCTTTCTATGTGACTTAAAATTTTATTTTTAGTGTTTTGTACTTTTACAATTCTAAGATTGGTTTTAAATAATCATAATATTTTAATTTCTTGTTGTTTATGTTATTTTGTGGGACTTTTATTCAAATCCATGATTATTTCATTGACATTTTGATCTTTGAGGAGCTCATTTGAGCCCAGTGGCATTATTTATTTTGTACTTTCTTGAGAGCAAATGTCCAACAAGAAACAACTTTCTGGGGAAAGGTTTGTGGGTATAGTCCATTATGGTGGTGAAAGCATGGCTGCGGACATGTTAGCTGCTTGGTTATAGAAAATGTAATGGATGCTACCGTTCAGATTCTCTCTCTCTCTCTCTCTCTCTCCCTCTCTTCTCATCTTTATATCGAGAGCCCCATCCTATGGAATGATGCCACTCTAATTCAGGGCAAGTCTTTCTACTTTAGGTAAACCTCCCTGGAACACTGTCAGACATACCCGGAGACGTGTCTTTTAGATGATTCTAAATATACTGAAGTTGCCAATCAAGATCAACCATGATACTGGAAAACAAAACAACTGCATTTTGTTATTTGTTCTTAATTTGACTTTGAATTTGTAGTGATTTTTACAGTAGTTAAGAAAGGTTTATACACACATTTTACAGTTTGAATATATGATGTCACATTTAAAAGCTCACACAACTACAGAAGGATTTAATATATATTTTATATGAGCATGCTTATTTCATAATTATATGAACAAATAAATTCTAATAAATGTAGAGAGTGAGAGAATAGATTGAAGAGAGATAGATGCATGGATAGGTAGAAAAAAGGTGGATAGATAGATGATAGAATGATGATAGATAGATAGATTGATTGATAGATGATAGATAGATAATATATAGATAGATAGAATGATAGATAGAATGATAGAGATATAGAATGATAGATGATAGATAGGTAGATAGATAGATATCTAGATAATAGGTAGATGATAAATCGATGCTCAAAAGATCTTAGGAGAAACCTAGTTAATTGGCACCGTGACTTGTATATTCCTAGTGTTTATAGTTTTCAGGAAACAGATATAAAATAACTTGAACTTCTCCTACTAACTACAAAGAAAAGGATGTGAAATGTAGGCCAGAAACACTGTAGAGAGCTGTAGCTCAGAGTTCATGAATCTAGGAAGGACTGAGAGGAATCCTTAAAGTTATACTTTACAGCTTTCTTATCTGTATAATTTTTCTGAAGTTATTTCTTTTACCATGAACCTGTAATTCTATTAGTAAGATATAATTGTTTTATCTTATTCCTTCATTTAGCTTGTCTTATCCCTTCATTTGTCGTTGTGTGAGACTCATGGGAGGAAAGTCTGAGAGACAGTCGCCATGTTAGATAGCCTCTGGACTTCCTGTAATTTGAAAATTGGTCAAACATGAATTCTTTAACATCAGTCATTGGTGAAAGATTGGCATTTGAGTAATGCCTCTCAGAGCCCTTCAGGGAGGAGTTACAACTTGTACCCTGGTACCCTGATACACACACACGGGGGGGGAGGGACAGACAGACGGAGAGACACATAGACAGAAAGAGGAACAGTGACAGACAGAGACACAGCGACAGAGAGACAGAAAGACTCTGAGAGAGTCTAACTCTTTTCTTCCTTTGTTTCTAATTGCTTTCCTCCTGTTTTCCCCCACTCATCTCTACCTCCGTCCCGTTGCCCTTCCTTCCCTTTCTCTCCTTGTTTCCTTCCTTCTCTTCTCAATGCCTTTTCTGCTAGACAAGTTTAAAATATGACAATGTCATGTTTATTTTCTCTGCACTATAATGTCATGCTCCTCTGTCACAATTGCTTAGGATTATTGGGCTATAAAGTCTAGCTCAGTCACTTCCTAGTTTATCTGAATACCCCCTTTGCTCTGTGTAGTTGTGGAGGCATTCTTGCTTTCTTCTCCTTTCTTGACATCCACATGCTTTGAGATGTGGCCTAGGAGAGAGCATTGAGAAGTTGTCTCTGTGAGACCCTGAGACTCTAAGACAACTTTCATGTCATACTGCCTCAGTATATTGCCATGTTAACTGTTTAAATTAAGAGCAAAATCTAAACAGACTTTTGCCAAATCAGCAGAGAGAAATAGAATTACTCACTGGGTACTAGTTTTTCCCTTTCTGTTTATTACAGTGGTTAAATGTGATTTTTCCCTTCAGCTATTTGCTTCTAAATATATATCTGCGAGATGCCAAGAAGTAGACAAAGTTAAAAGTGATTTTTGGATGGCTGCAGATTTCAGTACTGCAGCATCGTTTCCTAGCCTTGTGGGACCATGCTGACAGCCCTGAAAGAGCATCCAGAAGCATAGTGTCTCCTAGGCTTCTCTTTCAAACTCCTGGAATGAAGTCAGATAATTGCTTTCAGTTTTTATTGTTTAGGTCCATTTTTAGGCCCTATGCAAGATGTCAGTTGGAAACCACATAAACTTGTCCTATTGTGACTCCATACCTTTGGGATTACTTCTGCTCCTCCTGCAGATTCCAGGAAGATTAATCATTGTGCTTTCCCACTGTGTTTGTATTTTGGAAAGAATTGAGAGTCATATCATTGTAGGCAGCTTGTTTTCCCTAAAACATGAGTCCACACTGTGAAAATGGGTTTTTCTCTGTATTTGTTGATATATTAATCTATATTTCTAACTATATTTATTTTTGAAGGAATAGTACTAAAATCGATTTATAAAATCTTGGAGCTTAAATTAGCCTAAGTAAAGAGCAATGATATTTCTTTTTGAGACAGGTTATCCTTGTATAATTCAAGTGGGCCTCAGATATACCATCATCCTTTTTACCTAAATGAAATTATTACATAATTGTTCTCATAGCTGATGCATTTCATTTTAATAAACTAAGCTTTTGAGACAAAAGAGGAAATTATATGATTTCAGAATCAAGTCTTCAGTCTGAAATAATGCTTATAAATAGAATTGGTTCTGGTTTATCAATCTTGACTAATTCATACCATATAAACATGTATTTAATTAAAAATTAACTATTATTTGTTAGAAGGAACCAATTCTTTGACTACAAGCAAAACCATGAATTACAATTGTTAACCTGGTTGCATATGTGATCCAACATATGTACAAATAAAACCTACATTTCTGCCAAACTTAAAAGACTATAAAACTGTATAATTGTATCCAGAACTTATAAAACACCCTTTTAATATTTTATATGACTTTCTTAATTTACCTCTGATATTATTCTGAAATATGTGAATTACTATTTTGAGCTCAATTTTATAGTCAAAGTGCCTGAGATTTTTAAAAAGGTTCATTAACAAGTTCAAGGTCATCCATTTACACAGTGAAGAATTAATCACTAACATGGAAACCAATGTATTGTGAGTGTTGACGATCAGAACCTTGGTAGTAAATAGCTTCTTAGTATTCCCATTCCCACATGATAGGTGAATGCAAATCCATTTACAATAATTCTATGTGAAGAAAAAAGCCAGCTGCAATTTAATGAAATTTAATTAAAAGTATATCTGATATGAAAAGACTTTAAGACTTTTATTTTATTTTCTCTCAAGACAAGTATTCACAATAGGATTCATGAAGAATCATAAGGATGTTACAGGTCAATGGTTGACTGAGGAGAATTGCAGAATGGCTTGTGTTGAGACTGATTCTGATTAGAAGCCCATTGTGAAGAATCTAAACACAGACAGGTGCTTAAGATTAAGTTGCATTTTTTAAAAAAAATGAAAAGACCATTTTACCCAATGGAACCTTCTAGAGACTGTCCTAAATAAATTGTTGCATTGCTAACAATTTTCCTTGGCATTTATTACAGGATATTACCAAAACTTTGCCATTTGGTGCATGGCCAGAAATTTCCCAGTTTTCTCTGATCTAAAAACATATTGTTATATCTTCTTGTGAGTCATCATCTTTCCCAGACATCAGATAGCTGACTGAGTCAGTTAAAATGAAGTTAATTGCTATTTTTTCTTTGCTAATTAAATCATTGGATATGGAGGAGTTTATAGATTCTGAGCGAGGCGAGCGTTCAGATGCCATGGCCCAGATGCTGTAGTGCTTTCCTGGAGAGAAAATAAATATGATTCTAGTTCTGAAAATGTCATTTCCAAATTATGTAGATGCCAACCCTTGCTGACGCAATCTCCCGCATTTCCTAGAGATTCACTTAATGTGCCCACAGAGGAACTTGAGACTGAGCAGCATAGAGAGATCACCCCGAGAGAGTGGTTGCTCCCTTCACAAGTGTTTACAACCTCTTTAAAATTAGCCAATGTTTCAACTCCCATGGCAGGCAGTTGTGGCAGTTGAACAATTCTGTAGCAAAATTACATAAATTTAACATACTTCAGTGTTCTACAGCTTTTTGACTTTCCTCCTAAAGTCCTTCCAGGTAGCTTTCTGTATTTTGTTAGACAGGCAGATCATGAATCAGAAATGTCTACAGATTCACTGTGTACCTTCTTCAAAACAAAATACAATGCTGAGAAGCTAATTGTCACTCTAGCAACTTTAATAGGGGGAACCATTTCTTATAACAATGCATACAACGTAAGTTTTGCAAAACTTTTCTTTTTCAGTTACCCTAATAATAATCTTAGAAGGTAAAAATCATCTTGTGAGGACGGTTTTCATAATTTACACAAGGTCACACAGCTTCAAGGGGGATAGATTCAACCCTCTCTTTGCATGTTGAAAGGGCGTCTTGGGGGCTGAGGAGATGGTTCTGAGAAAGTGCTGGGTAAGCATTAGGGAGGAAAGCCCATAAATTTCTGTAATCCCAGCATACTGACAATGGGATGGGCCAAAGAGCAGGAAGAATCATGCACAAGCGCCTAGACTAGCTAGAAAGGAGCAAAGAACACAGTGAGTGGAAGAAACAAGAGAGATCCCGCTTGAAGGATGTAGGAGGAGAGAACAGACTCCCACAAAAGCCCTACGACCTCCACGTATGTGCTAAGGAGTGCCTGTGCCCTCACCCTAAAATAAATAAACAAATTAAAAAAAATGATGGCAAGATTGAAAACCTAGAAGTTAAGGAAGATGGGCAGAGTGGAAAAAAAGAGAAGGTTTGCTTTTGTAAGTGTCGATGATTAGGACTTGGTCGATGAAACTTCAGAAAAAGCAGCTGTCTGTGTGCATAATTGTGAAGTTGAAAAGCGCTTTCTAAATAAGAGGTGCGGTCTGTTGGGTCACAGAGCAGTTGTGGAGGTAGATCTGGCAGCCTCATGGGTTATGGGAGGCACTTCAGAGGTAGTGAAGGTAATCTTGGTCATGGTGCAACCTTTGGATGAAGAAGAGGCTATGATGGGATAGACGTCAGCAGCCGAGGTAGTTATCGAGGTGGTGACGGTGGATATAATGGTTTGGAGGTGGTGGTGGCAGCTATGATGGTGATCCTGGTTACAGTAGGAGAGGATACTATGGTGGTGGTGGACCAGGATCTGGAAATCACGGTGGTGAATACGATGATGGAGGAGGAGGCTATGGTGGTGACAATGAAGGAGGACGTTTTGGTAAAAGTAGCTATGGTCGTGATGGGAACTACAATGTCTTTGGAGATTATAATGCACCACAGTAATCAGATTATGGACCCATGAAGGGGGCAGTTTTGGTGGAGGAAGACCAGGCAGTCCTTACGGTGGTGGCTGTGGATCTGGTGGTGGAAGTGCTGGGGATGGTAGCAGGCTTTAAAAACAGCAGGAAAGAGCTGTAGTTCCCAGCAGGACAGAGTGAGGCCTTGCCAGGAAAGCTTCAGGTTACTCAGAGACAGTAGTCCCAAAATACATTAGAGGAAGAGTAAAAATCAGTCACAGAAGGAACAATGACCCATAGTGAAACATGTCACTGCAGCTTAAACGGAAAACCTTTCTTCTCAGGACTGTCATGGTCAACAGTTTGCAAAACATGCAGTTATTGATTAATGCAGTGTAGCACCTACTAGATGTACAGTCTTTTTATCTGTTGGACCTCTTTCTTTTTTCTTTTCATTACCTCAGCTATATTGCCTTGTAAAATGTGGTGATGGTATCAGGAATAAAGAAAAAATTAAGGACTTTTTTTTAACTTCTCAGAAACAAAGCTAAATACACTGTGGAAAATTTTTTTTCATTTATTCTGAGTAAACTGTTAAAATAGGTACAAGAATATCAATAGATTGTGTTTATTCGTAACAAGAACTGACAAGGACTTCGGACAATGTATTCGAACAGCTAGGTGATTGACCTGATTGAAGAAAGAAGGGCATGGAGTAGAACTCATTATTAGAACTGTTTTTATTGCTACATGCTATTCCTAAATTGCAAAATGAGAACCATATGCATTTGTTATATTCTTATAATATGTCATTATGAATGTAGTATGTTGATCTCATATATGAATATAGTGTGGAACAGCTACTTCTACCAAGTAACATGTTATTACCTCACATTCCTGCAGTTTTTATTGTTGTTATTGTATTTGTTTATTTGCCTGTGTTTTTGTGGATGAAACATTCAAAGTCTACTCTCAGCCGTCTTCAAGGACATCACATTGTTGCTAACTGCAGTCACCCTGTTGTAGAAGAGATCATTTGAATTTATTCCTTGTGGGAGGTTTCCAGCAAGAAAATTATGCCTGTCCTGGCAGCAATGAGAAGTGAGCACAGCTGGAGCAAGAACACGTCAGACTTATTTGCTAAGATGTGGTGGCCGTTGTAAGAACACCACGGTGCATTTGATAAATCCAGAAGAATCTGCTTCCAACAGTTCTATTCCCAGGAGTTTGTTGTAATTCTGATCATCGTTCAAAATTTTCCTAGCACCGATTTAGTAAAAAAATAAAGTATTTAAAAACAAGTATGCTTGGCTATTGCTGTATCCTGCTTCAACAGAAAGACTTTGCTGTCTTTGGAACCAATGCACACACTGAATTTTAGTCTTCATGGCATTCAGTTAAAAATCGTGTATGTTCATTATTTATCCAACACGTTCTTCCCCACATAGATATCCCCTAAAGAATGTAAACCTCTACCTGGTAGACATTTCTGCAGTAATATTTAGGGAGTTGTTTGGCCTATGGTGATCTCCATGGTAAGGAAAGGATGAAGATTATCATGGATCAGGTGAAAACATTGAAATCATGATTCCAAAGACTAACAAGATCACATTGCTCCTTTAGTGCTTCTCACCTGGAATGAAGCTCAAACCCAGAACACTGAGGAGGCTTATGTGGCATGGTGGGTCCTGGCTTCCGCTATTTAAATTGTCAGCATGCTTGACTTTGGTTGACACAATCAATGTCTTTCTCATTGGTGCCATTGTCACATATGAAATTTCCTTACCTAAAATCCCCTCTCCTAGCTAGTTTTCCCAGCTTTATTTCTTAAAGAATTCCATGCAATTGATCACCCAGTGACTTTCTCTAGTTTGCTTCCTCATCCTCTATGATTTTGCTTCATGTCTTAGACTGAAATGTTCTATTAATAGTTGTTTTTGTCTGAAAATAGATAACCAACTTTTTTATTTGTTGACTAAATCTCTTAAAATAAAAAATTTTCAAACTCTATGAAAAGAGAATACATCAACCTCAAGTTATTCTTAACTTAGGGCAGTATCTAGTATCTAAAATTATTAATTTGACTCTTCACTACACAAACATTAAATAAATAAACCTTTCCAAGGTGACATGTAGGTTGACCTCGCCCTCACCTGCAACCTGTTCTGCTGTCTCAACCTCATAGTTGAGGCCTAGGGGAAAAAGGAATGGTTAACATCTTAGTTTAAGGTTTATCTTTTGTTTTGTTTTGTTTTTTGGCCAAATTTGAATCAAGCTTTAGTTAAATACTGGCCAGGAGGATGCAATCTAGCCAGGTCCTCCCCTGGGTTCCCAGGGAATGAAAATGAGTCACATTTTGCAGAGACTTAAAAAGGCAAAACCCAGAACTCATTGCATTTCCCATCAGGTCCAATCAGGGGCAAGCATTCATCCTGACTTATTTCCTACTTACATACCACCCCTATATTCAATCAAGCACATCCAGTGTAAACAAACTTGTTTAGGGAAGTAAAAACATGTGGTTTGTTATTTACCAAGAATACAGCTCCCAGCATTCCAAGAATGGCTGTCCTTGGACAGGTGGGGCTTACAGGTAAACTCTGGCTCTTACATTCCCCCTTAAGTTGGTTCAAAACACACCTACATATGCATTAGTATTCAAGAGTTCCTTTTGACACTAATGGAATTGTTGTTGGCCTTTTAGAGGTGTGTGTTTTGGGTATGTGTGCATATATGCATTATGTGTATATGTGTGTATTCTTGCATATATACAGATATACACATGTGTACACATGCATGACCACATACATGTACATACATCCATGTGGAAGCCCAAAGTTGATACTGAGCATTTTTCTTCTTTTGCTTTCCATTTTATTTATGAAATCCATGGGTGGGTAGTTGCAGCTAGACTAGCTAGCCAGCTTTTCCCCAAAGATCCTTATCTCTGCTTCACAAGTACTGAGGTTACAGGTGGCTGGATTTCTCTCTCTCTCTCTCTCTCTCTCTCTCTCTCTCTTTCTTTTTCTCAAGACAGCTCTACTGGTCCTGGAACCCACTTTGTAGACCAGGCTGGCCTCCAATTTACAGCATCTCCCTGCCTTTCTCTCCCGAGTGCTGGGATTAAAGGCATGTGCCAACAAGGCCCAGCTGGCTAGCCTTCTTTACTTGAGCTCTGGGATAAAAGATTTGTACTTACGCTTAAGGGGCAAGTGCTTTATTCCCTGAGCTATCTTCCCAGCCCTTAGATGTACATGTCACAATGCAACTCCTCGGAAATTTTGTTTCCGCGTGGGGTCTTCTACCAGTCTTGTCATGCTTGTTAGTCATCTTTGGGGCTCATAGATGTCAAGAGTGAGGACATGACTACTCTAAGGTATGGTTGAGGGGAGAGTTTTTGTCAGAGATATGATGGAGAGTGCAGCCAGAGGTATCAGGAAGAGGCCATAGCAAGAAAAGTAGTATACTAAACATGACCAGCAGGTTGGACTGGGGCTTGAGGGAAGAGAGAAGGTGGGAGACTGAGAAAAGAGGACCAAGATAGGAAGATAAAAGAGAAGGGGTCATGGCTGAAAGGACAGAGTCATATAGAAATGAGAAGCTTGGGGAAGGGAAGCCGAGGAACTGGAGAAGTTTAGGACAGGGGGTGGGAAGATGAGAAGCAAGATCCCTCTACTCGTAGACTTTGAAACAGGTATTTGTGATGCTAGGCTGCATACACTTTGGAATGCTGCTAGACCCCACAGTTAGCTATTGGTCCTGAGTTTCTTTTGGACCTGGCAATAGGTGCATATGGACCCATAAATGAAGACGACACAATATATCAATCAGTTATGCCTTTTAATGTTGAAGTCCCTCACCACTGTGTTAGAGTAGCAATTCTTACCCCTTTCTCGTTTGAGCCTTTCTGTCTTCTCTGAGAATCAGGTTCCACTGCCTTTCAGGAAAGAGATTAATTGTCCTTAAGCAAAAAGAAACTGGGAAAGCTGCCTTAGCATCCCACTGACAAGGTAGAAAAGATGAACGATCTATTTGGGTGCTCCATACAATCCAGGGCACCTTCCTCAGTGTTCTCCACGTGACAGGATTATGGGTAAGGTATTAGTACTGTAGAAACAGAAAGTCCTCACGGGAGTTCTCTTATGAAAATGCCATTCAATTTTATGTTCTTGTGACTAGCAGTGAACTGGGGATTTGACACCGTGGTGTCCCAACTGGATTGCTCATTTCTTGTAATAAAATGCTTACTTTGTTTTTATGCATGGTGCCACTGCAACATTTCCCACTCAGTAGGGGCTCTATAAATATTGACTGGTTAAAAATCAGAATTTCAAGTGTCATAACTTTGGGGTTATTGGCTTCTTAGATTTGCCTTTGTGAACTACAAATGCAGCTAAAATTGGATCTCTACCCAAGGCATTTCCATGGAGATTTTGGCCTATGTTACAGAGAAAATCCTTAAGATGGAAATTATCCCTTTTTATAGTTTCAAGTATTATTATTTAAGGGCAATAAATAGTGGTTAATAATGGAGAAGTCTTAAGTTTCAGGCATGTTTTTAGAGACTCAGCCTACTAATACAATTAAGTGGAGGTCAAGAAATGTTATTTGTTTTGGTCATAGACCCTGAATTTCCAAGAGAAACACACATATCATGGCTTTGTGGTTCGACTGCTGCCTCCTTACATGTGGGAAGTGACTTTGAGATGAGCGTAATAACTATTTTAGGGCTGGAGCCTCATTTTCAACATCACAGATATGTGTGACATCCTGGAACTGATTTCAAATACATAGCAAAGATAATTTTTAAAGAACCTTGATGAAATATCACTAGTTTTAAGGAAATTTATTGTGGCATCTCATTTTATATCATTAGAATGTTAACTCTAGCAGAAGAAATTGAAGGAGTAGATGGGAACAAACTCTTGAGGGCTGTGTTTGCCATTCTGAGACAACCTACTTAATATTCAGCATTGTTTGGAGACTCCAATGGACTCCGTTGAGAAGGGAAGAAGTATCCCACTTCTTATGACTGACTTTCATAGTGATGGGAAGATGAAATTTAGAAGCACAGATTAGGATTATACTAGTTCCTTAGGCATAGGATATATGGATAAACAGATTTTTAAAAAGTTTTTTTGTTTTTGTGAAAAAACAAAGGCCTCCCTGCCCCAAGACTGTTTCCAGAAAAGTGTGCAGTCTGCATGGTAGGTAGCAAAGGATACAGAGCCATGAAGACATGAAAGGAGAGTTCTTTTGCTCAAGGGCCAACAAAACCATTAGGAGAAAGGAGTAACAAGTGGGGAGTCAGTTGGCAGAAACAAGAAGGATCTGGAATGAACTCTATAAGGAGAAATCCTGACTACAGTATCATAAAGTATCATACAAATATGACATTGTATCATACAAATATCACATCATCCCATCCTGTAGCATAGTGAAGCGTAGCATGCTGAAATAGAGACAGCTGAGTTCTCATTTGGGTTCTTAGTTTTATTGGTAAAAATAATATAAAAATGGTGTCAGACAGAAGCTCAAAGACAAATTTCTTAGCACTTAGGAGGAAAGCAACAGAAAAGGCAAGCTATATATCTTAGAAGCTGCTGTAGGAAGGGAGAGGAGGTAAAGGAAGAAAGAAAGTAATTCCTTTTGAGTTGAATTCTTAAAAAGCTGGTCTGCTTATCAGTGAAAGTCAGCAAGTCAGCCCGGAGGTCAGAGTGAGGGGAGCTTCAAAGAGAACGAGAAAGCGCAGAATAACAGAGCAAGCAAGCTTGGGCTTCTGCCAGTTTCTGAAGCAAAAGAGATAGAAAGACAGAGAAGGAAGATGTATGCTTCTGAGTTAGAACTCGGAACAGGGGACAGGATTAGAAGTGTTTCAGGAGAGAGATTCCGCCAGCATCAAGGAGGGGCTCTCAGGAAGGGTAAGCTCATTATCTCATTAAGGGACTAATTATGTCTCCTATCTCCTTCTCATACCCTCAGGGGAATCAGCTTTCCAATGGTGTGGTCCTCTTGCCAGATGATTGACAGGCCCATGTGGATCAAGGCTCGAAGAAGGAGATATAGTATGTAATGAAATTTTTGGAGATTAGAATGTCATGTATCCAGCCAAAGCCCTCAGACTCCCAGTTATTCATATGGTAATTTAAACCTTAAGGGGGCAATTTGAGGCTTTTCCTTTCTTGTTTACCCAGAGAAACTCTGGAGGGATGTCCCAAGGAGGACTGTGAGGGATAAAACAAGCCTCAATGGTTTCCAAAGCTATTCTCTGTAACAGGATCATCATATATAGCATACGTAAGAAATACAATCATAAATGAAACAGGCAAACATCCAGAGACAGCAAAGAATCAGGTAAGCAGCACACACTGGGTGTTCCGTAGTGTTAGGATACAGATGGCAAGGGAGGAAGAAGAATTAATAAAATTATTTCCAAGAATATTCTCCTTGCTGAACCATGCCTTACAGAATTGAACTTTCATTAAGAATGTGACAATTAATTAGTAAAATTTGTCCTTTCCTGAAGGCTGGCTACAGGTAAGTAGGCTTTATAGCCTGTGTTAGGCACTCCTATGGGTATTTAACAATATTGTTAAGAACTGGGGGCACAGACAGAAACTGGTTAAGTCAGTTGTTGGGAAAAGGAGCCTGGAAGTGAACAGTTCTAATTCTTGTCCTTGGTCACAAGCCAGAAATGTCCTTGGTTCTATCATGGACAGAGACCAAAAGGCCAGAGTGAGCTCTGATTTCCTGTAATCTCCCACTTTTAAATGAGCACCCCCCCCGCACCCCTGCCTAAAAGCTATGTGTGAGGGTGTGGCTGAAACCCGAGTCCAGATCCCAATCCCTCGGGTGAAATTTTGGAATTAGATCTCAGGATTTTCATGGTAGAGATGAGTTGCGTCCTTTTCCCAAATTCATTCCTTAAATAGTTTTAAGTTCTTAACTGTTTTTCAAGATTCGGCTTTTCAGTTTTATTTGTGGAGTGACCAGGGTGTGTGGATATGTGTTTGTTGGGGAGACGTCCGCGAAGGGCAGAGAGGGCAACGAATTCTCTGGAGGTGGGGTAATAAGCAGCTGTGAGTCACCTGGTGTGGTACTGGTTGCCAAACCTGAGCAAGAGCCACAGGCACTCTTAACCTCCTAGCCATGTGTCTAGCCCAGAGTCTCAACTCTCTGGGGAGATGTTTAGGTAACTAGACCAAGTTTCGGAGGCCTGGTGGCCATTGGAGATGGCCCCTCCTAGTCCCGAGGTAATAAGACAAAGGTAAACATGACAACTGACCCTCCTTAGACCTTCTGTCTTTGGCTAGAGGCATGACATTCTGATGTGCTTCAAGATTAGAACACTACATAACATTTTCTTTTATATGTTTTTTTTTTTTTTCTAATCTGATCCGCCAATCACCTGGCCGGGAAAGCACATAATTGGACGCTGATTCAGCTGAGGACAAGTTAAAACAAAGAGAGGAGTAAGTAGCCCCATAAGTGATCCCTGCCCTGGGGTATTGAATGACCTTTTCACAGGGGTTGCCTAAGACCAGTTATGAAGGAGCAATGAAGTAATGTTATGGTTGGGAGTCACCACAACACGAGGAACCGTGTTAAAGGATGGCAGGAAGGTTGAGAACCACTGCCTCAAGGAGACAATGTTCCTACCCTTCTCGGAGACCTCCCCTGGCGCAATCTTGATAAAGTAGCAATGTGGCATAGATGAGCTGACCTATTTTTTCTGAGTTCTTTCGAACTCAAAAACTTAACATTTTCTTTTCTTTTCTTTTCTTTTCTTTTCTTTTCTTTTCTTT
>LOEQ01000420.1:239717-261554 GCA_001685075.1 Bramus lutescens | reverse complement strand
AGGCTGGCCTCGAACTCACAGAGATCTGCCTGCTTCTGCCTCCCGAGTGCTGGGGTCACAGGTGTATGCCACCACCACCTAGTTGAAGCAATATCTTAAAATAATATAAAGGACTGTACTGTTCAATCCAGTTTAGAGAGGCAAATTGTAGTAAATGGAGGTGACAGGGGAGTGGAGCTGAAGAGGCAGGAAGGTGGGAGGAGCTGGAAGAGTAGAAGGAGAGGATATCATTAGCAGAATAAGTTATGTGAGAAAAGATACATTTTCAATAGAAGACAAAATGGGAAAATGATTTTTAAAAAGGATTTCCTTAGAAAAGGGGTTCAAGAATACCTAATACGTAATGTTTAATGTAGTCTAGAGGGTTGTTTTGCACATCCGGACTGAACAAAATGGCAGTTCTCCTAAACCTTAGACTACTTCAGAATCACAGTGTGTGCATGACTGAGAACGGTTGTACACTGTATCACCAGTTAGCCATGGACATTTAACAAAACACTCCAAAATCATGTGTCGTAAGATAATCACCTCATCCGTTCTCCTCAGATGATGTATGTTATCTAGGAAATTCTTTTGCTCCGAGCCAAGCACAGTTGACCTCAGCTGAGATGACTCACAGAGTTATGACTGTCCATAAGTCAACTGGAAATGAACTGGTCTAGGGTGGTCTCAGCTGGTAAACTTGGCCTTTGTGGTCTCTGAGCTCTCGTTAGTCTGTCCTGGGAAGAGAGATGCAGAAGAAAATCTATCTTTCCAGTAATCAGGATTGAAGTTAGTGAAAGGCTGGATGGGTGTGTTTGTGATGAGAGAAGGATGAAGAAAAGAAGTAACAGAATTCCTTTCTTGTAGATAAGACTGTAACTTGCAAGGCCATACAAGGCACATAAGGCATAGGGATGTGCTGAATTTCTCACAGACTCTTTTCTCTTCCCCTTATGCCAAACTCAGATATTCAAATAACACATATTTTTCCAGATCCCACAAGAAATCAAAAGATTGTCAATTGCCACATGACAACAGAACCTGAAAATTGTCAGAAGAAACATAAAACCATCAAGTACAGATGTAGGATGAAGAGCTAACACTTTGATCTTCCATTCCAATGGGTCAAAGCTTTTCTATTGCCTCCCAGAATGAAATTTTTGCAAATATTGAGGCTTTTTTGTTCATCTGGCAATTTTACAGTGATTCCATCCTTTTGTAGATTGTGACGTTAAGTTTTATAGCATATATAAATAAAACAAGATGACGTTGCAAACATCATTTTCAACTTTATTTGAAACAAATAATGTTGTGACTGTTACGAAGACATTTCCATAGAAACCACACAACTTTTATTGAAGTAGAAATTGAAAGACAAAATTCTAGTATCTAATTATTTTATCCTGAAATAATTAAAAGCAAAAGCTATGAATGTCAGGTTGCTACAGACATGTTGGCATTACACAGTGTACAAAATGGAATCACTAAACATTTATACCGTTTTATTATAAATAATTGGAAACAATATCTTATTTCTCAAACCCAGATAGAAAACAGTAAATGACATGCTTTTTTTCTCATTATTTCACTGTATTTTTGTCAGATAGATTGAGAAACAGTATACCTAATCCAAGACTGGTTTGAAAACATCTGTGGGAAAAACAACAACAATAACACAACCACAACCACAAAAATATTATTTTCCCTCACCTAAATGAAAGCAAGGATTTTAGATGGAGAGGCTTAGGAGAATTCTGAGGGAGGCACCAATGTCAGAAAACCTGCAATTTCTGAACTTGTAAGGCAAAACGGTATTGCGTACAAACATATAAATACAAGAAAGACTTGATGGTAAACATTGAAAAAAACCTTTTCTTAGTACCATGAGTAGCTTTTTCTCCCAGGCCCAGGAAAGCCATTGAGGCAGAGTGGGTGCAATGGTCAAGCCTGACATTTTGAAATTTGTATTCCACAGAAAACCTTTCTTCTCCAAGGAAGCAGAAGTGATGTACAAGGTTGTTTTCTCATTTCATAGTAAATCGTGGGGATTGCATTTTTTTCTGACGTAACCTTGACCATTTATAGATGAAGAGCATTGCTTGATAGAACCCTGCAGTAACATCACGTTCTCGCAAACCATGTGTCCAAAACTCCAATATATTATACCATAGGGACATCTGAACGAAGGCACTTACAGCAGCTGATGATCAGAAGTTTTCTAGCCAAAAAATTTTTATATCTATCACATATAATAAATATGCCAATTTTCTCTACTAATATTATTTTGCAAGAGAGAAAATACTTGAGAAAATAGAGACTGAAGGAGAAAACACAATGTGAAGAGTTATAGATTTAATCAGGTAGCAGATTAAATGTCTTTGAGCATTCATGTTTATGATCATGAGCTGGACAACACTGTATATCCCAGATTAAACAGGAAATGAGTTTAGCATGGACATGGCTAGCAGGCTATGTACAATGACATTTAAAATGCTTCTGTTTAGACTTGAAAGTTTAACTTTATAAAGAACTGGAGCAGGATACCTTTTATATATAAACTGCAGCTAATTGACAAAAATTAAATTAGCACACAATATCTGGATGAAGAAATGAAGACCTACAAACATTTTAAAAATAATTATGTCACAGATATGCAAATATATGTCAGAAAATCTGTACAATGGGCTGTTCCAACTCAGGTACTCCACATACTGCTCCCCATACACTGTCAATGAGACCATTAACTGCATGTGTGTTGCTTTAAGAACAGGATACGATATATACTCAAGCTCTAGACATATTTGTGTATCTGTAAATCAATTTCCAATGTAAATGAATACTTTAGCATGAGAGAAATTTTTACTTGTTGTATCCATTCTTGATTATATTTTGACTCTTCCGAAAATGGTATCCCCCCAAACTCAGAGTCCTTGAGTATCTTTCTACCTCGTACTGTAACCCTCCGTGTGCTGTATTGTATCATGACTTTCAAAGATGGAGTTTACCCTTGAACAGAGAAACCAACTAGTGAATATAACACTTGAAATGGGCTTCCAAAGCCAACTAACGTTTAACCAGTTCAGAAGACAAGACTGTTCTTATGTCACATTCCTGCTGTGACATCAGTGTTATATGTTAGCAGGATGTCCTGTAATGATACTACGTCACCATGGCAATCTGTCTTCAACGGATTCTGGGAGGCTTGTTCCCATTTTTTTTTTAAATGTATGTTCTTTGTTGTTTATTCTTCACTTGGTTTTCCATGAAACAAGCCGCATTTATCATCAGCGTGCTATAGGTTCACAGTAAAATCCAGGAGTACTTTGAAGTGTGGCAGGCCGAGCAGCTTCCTCCCTTTCCAAAGCATGACAGTGAGTGGCCTTCTCTGGATACAGTTCGCTAGAACACAGTGACCCATGTGGAGACTTTTGAAATCAGAAGGCTCCGAATCCATAGTCAAGAACCTTGGTGCCATCACATAACCTCTTGCTGTTGGAAGGAAGACAATGCTGTTTGTTTTCGAAGCCTCCAAAAGGCTTCTCATCTGGGAGCACCCCCAGATTTCTTTGCTGATTTCCCATACAGGCACAGCGCTTTCAAAACTCCAAGGGCCGGATCATCATGGTTGTGGAACGTAAGGAGTAACTGGGCCCTTTGAAGTAGTGCCACTTTATCCCGTTCAGTTTTCCGTGGTTCTGTCCCGCAGTGTAGAACATTCCGTTCAGATTGGAGGGGCCACAGGCATCAAACCACCAACCTGAAAATGAACCGATGGGAGAGAAAGTGAGAAGAAATAGAAGCAGGTCAGTCTTAGCATTTGAGAATAACTGTCATGATTGATGAGAGATTGCTTGGTCGGATTATTGCAAACAGGAAGCCTTGAAACAGAACCCTCCCAGCACAAGGGTCCCAAATGACACTTGGAATACGTGTACATAATGAGAATGACGGAAACTCATGCGAAACCAACTTTCAGTATGACCGCGTTGGGACTCACTTCCCATCGTAATTAGGTGGAGCTTCTACACTTAAAATAAAGCCAGGCCTAGATATAAATTCAGAATTGCACCTTACTGCTGTAACTGAGAACAGAACAGTTACCAGCATATTAGTGACATCAGAAGCTTAGACATCTGTCCCTTAAAAGGTAAGGAAAACATTTTCCCTTAACTTCATGATTTAGTCAGGAATTGATCCTAAAATTAATTGCATATTCTAGGGCCTATGAAGCTCAAATTGTCTCTAGCATGTCTATAATTTAGTGGCACATGGCTCATTTTTAGCAATATTTCATCTATGATTGTCCAAATTGTTTTCAAATGTAGCAGAAGGAAAACAAGCTGAAAATGATGTGGTGGCCCAGTGTTAAAATAATTGAACACGCTAGTTCTTTTTCTTGATGAACTAAAGCTTTAGATTTTCCTTTAAATCATAGTTCTTTTCTCCTGAAGTAACACAATTAAGGCCTTTAGGGAGAGATTTATGCCCGAGACATTCTAGAATATTTTTATTTGGATACACTTGACCTCTATTTGATTGCAGAGCTGTACCTAAGGGACTAACTGCTAACGAAAAAGAAAGTTGTCCAGCTGCTGTCTGACAGTAACGTGAGCATTGTCTTGCAGAGACTTTAGAAAAAGTTAGACGGAGTAACATTAGTTCCCCCTGCTTTCAACTCTGGAAGGTGAGTGCAGCTGGGGTCTGTTTATAAAGTCACACCAGGGGCATAACAAGCTGCATTCGTCATCACCAACCCACCTGAGGAGCAGTAAGGTCTGTCTGATGGATTGTGAGAGGTCCTGTATCCATGACGGAGGGACCCAGCATGAACGTTAACGCGGTCAGAGCACGGGGGACAAGAAAGCTCTTGTTTGGCCCAAAAGGAGGAATTGTGTGATTCTATCTTTCCTTTCTTATAATGAATTTCCCAACATTTGGTCAGTATTTCTAGTAAAAAGCTCCTGATTTATAGTGCAGAAGATATTCTAGTCTTAAGGAGTTGATCTACTCAGAAAATTCTCTTTAGGGACCAGGCTGAAACTCTAAAATGAATTCCACTTCATTGCTTCTGGGCTTTAATTTTCCTCCTTCCTGTGTAGTCCCTGGGACTCTTCTGTCACCTTACTCAATCATGCCATTCTGCCATTGTCCCTCTGTCTCTGGAGGAGGCAAAGTCTCTTACTCGGTAAGGAAAGCAGTGAAGAGCCACAGAATCAAGCCTTGAGTTGCATTCTGGGCCTGATGCTAAAATGCAAACTTCACCTGACTTATACAAAGAAACAACAGTTGTGGGAAAAAGTATGCAAATAGACCACAGCCTGGCTGCTAAGGGAGACACTAAAGACTGAAGTTAAGGCGTTGGCTGAGCTCAGGAAAGAGATAGGACACAGGTATCCTGTGTTAAAAATGAGGCAAATCTGTCCTGTGTTCTTTATCTAATTAGTGAAACAAGTGACCATGGTGGAAATGGCATTTTGAAGACAGTCCAATAATACCATCCCTGCAGGGATGCTGTCCACAAGAGAAATAGTCACCCAAACCTCAGAAGATTCCAGAATGAAAAACCCAGGCTTTTGCTCATTCCTCTAAGGGCAAATACTTAGTATGCCACCCAGTTGGACTTCCTAAGAAAATGGTATGGAGAGGTTACAGGCTTCTCAGCTACTGGCTATGACAAACTAGTTCTCTTTATTCAGTTATTTAGTTCACTAAAAAGATGTTTTAACAGATGCCTTGTACAAAATATTTGGTCTTCTTGTGTTCATGCCCCCATATTCAGATATTGTTATGCAGTAGTCAACATGACAGCCATCTATCTTCCTTGCCCTCACAGAAACTACATGCAAACTGAGAAGCAAGAACAGAATGTAAAAAGGTCATTACCGGTCATGATCAGGAAGACTATAAAGAAAATAAGGTACTAAGAAGGGAAAACCAACTTTTCCCAGTTTTGGAAGAAGCCAATGTTCCATGAGGTCTGAAGAAAAAGAAGCAGGCGACCAGATGAATTTGAGTGAAAACTCCTATAGCTGCTGCAGACGCCAACAAGGAGATAGAGGTGCCCAGGGCAAGTGTTTAGAGACAAACAGGACCTAACTGTGGCTGGCACACAGTAAGCAAAGAGACTTTCAGGAAATGAAGGCTGAGAATGGTCCACTTAAATTTAACCAGCCTGCTTGTCTGTCACCAAGAGAAGGAGCACGATTTCTCTATCAATGGAAACTTGTGTTTAACCGAAGGAAACAGCTCTGCCAGCTTAAATGTTTAGTCAAATGTGGAGAGCTTGTACTCTATATTGTCTGCCAAAGCCATACTGACCATTCAAAGAAGCCTGATGAGCAGGAAAATTGAGTCTAGAATCAATTTCACACATACTAGTCCACGGACAAACACAGAGTATCCTGATGGTCAACCCAAGCAACACTTCGACTTCAGGCCATTTGTATTGATAAAAAGTGTCCAAAGTTAGGAGATAGCTATTAAAACTTTGTTGAATGGAAATGTTTCACAAATAAAGAGGCTAGAGACTCTAACTGGCCAAGAAGCTTCAAGAAAAATTATTCATTTACCACTTACACTGGATCCAGGAACATGAATTCCTGGCCGGAAAGCCATTCTAAATAGTGTGTGCCTGAGAAGACAGGAGAATGTCTGCCAGCAGCTGGGACTGCTGAGTGCCGATGGGGAGGAGATTCGGGGAAACAAGAAGAGGAGAGTGAGCACACAGAGTGAGTTTCTATGGGTGGGAAACTTTCTGTGAACAGTGGGGGCAAGAGAGCGGCGAGCTGGTAGAGGGAAAACCTTGATTGACACTCACCTCAGCAGTTAACAACTGCGGGATCCTAAGCAGCAACAGTAGCATTTGATAGTTACTGCTAGCTAATGTGTGCCACTGACTTTGTGAAGATACTTAGTCTTTTCTTCTCCAAACAGCCTTAAAGAGTATGACAAAATCCATACTTGAGACATCAATGCTCAAAGAGTTTAAAAAACTCTTCTCAGGTGGCATTCATAACACATGGACTATGAGCAATGATGTTGCAGCACAGTTAGAACTTAAGAAGATGATCCACTGAGTCTGGCAGGCTGCACATTTCTATCTAGGTGCTTAGTACCACTTAGACGTGCAGTGGTGGGGTTCGAGAGGTAACCAAAAGAGCCAGATGCTCCGCTGTGCCCTATGATGCAGTAATGAAGATAAAGTCTTAGGTGCCAAGGTTTTGTCTTATTTTGTTCAAGTAAGTCTATGAGAAAAATATGAACTTAAAACTGGCATTTGAATGAGTATGGTTCACTGTGATAGTAGTATAAAACAATGTACCTAGGAATCACATATTGATTGTCTATTGATAGTGTTCATGTTATAAGGTATATAAGTTTGAAGTATTGTTATCTTTAAGTATCAGTGATCAGTGGGACATAGGTAGCAGGATCTCTTTGAGAGCAATTGATGACAGCTAAGAAGATGAGTTAACATGGCAGAAAGCAAAACATAAATATTTCTTATGAAAATTTCTGCTTCTATATAAAATGTTCTCAACTTCTATGTAGAGGAAGCTGATGCTTCTGTTGAGCAAGATTTTGATAGGTGCATTAAAATAACCTGAGCAACAGGCATTTCTTTTCGTCAAACATTTCTAATAGCTTCTTTTTCTCTTTTTATCTTTTTTACAGAGATTTTCTCAGCATAGCCAGACTTTTACTTGTATATATCCTAATGGTGTAAAGCGCAGTAAATGAGAGGTAGACAGACCACTAGCAGCTACAGGTTAGGTTGCTAAAATTAGCAGCTGGTGTGTAACGCACTGTTTGCTAGTATGTAGTTCTGCAGGAAGGCCTGCTGGGACAGAGCTGTCTTTGCATCATAAGATATGAGACTCCTGCAATTTAGCAATTAAGATTGGTAAGAAATCATTAACTCTGTCCTTTGTCCCGTGCATTCCTTGGAGTGACAATTAGGAAATGCATTATAAAGTGAGCTGGGAGATTGAGGAGATTGCTCAGCCAGTAAAGTGCCCAACAGAAACCAAGAGGACGTGATTTCAGATGCTCTGAACCCACATAGAAAGCAGTACTTAATCCCAACACCAGTGGAGTGGAGTGGAGACAGCCAGATCCCTGAAGCTCACTGGCAAGCTAGCCTATCTAACCTAATCATGGCTTTCTGGTGGGAGACTCTCTCAAAAGGGGGAACGTTATCAGCAAAAGACATTGACATTGACCTCTGGCCTACACTCCCTTTCCCACTCACCCCCCCGCCAACACACACTTGTTCATATCTACATGCACTAGCAGGTATGAGCAGCACACACAGTAACACACGCTGAGCGGCACACTGGGAAAGACACTTCAGGCTCAACAGAACCCTGTGAGGCAAGCAGAGGGCAGAAAATGCAGCTTCCATTTGTCATTGCGGGAACTGATAGAATGTCTCAAATGTTTGAAGGCTGGCAGCTCCTCACGGAGGCTTTGCCAAGTATTTTTCATTATAACCTGTAACCTCATGTATATTTTAATAAGAAATCTGAGACACATGATTCTAATTCATTTACACTTAACTCATTAAAAGTTAGTTTTGAAATAACTATCTCAGGCTTCCCAGGACTTTTAAAATTATTTGAGCCTTTTATCTTTGAAGCAGAAAACTCACATTTTATCACTAATAAATGAAACTCTGCCCAGAACATAAGAATTGGATTTTAAACTTTTCTACTCAGGAAGTTCAAATTTATTTGAAAGTCAGGAAACCTAACTCTCACAGTCCTCTGATCCTAAACAAAACGTCTCTCAGCACATCTTTTTTAAGGTAAAACATACAGCGAAGTGGAAAGATACATTTGTGGATTTCTTTCACTCATGTTACTGTGCATAATCTAATCATCTGTACGCTGGAGCATCTTTGCAAGAAGCAAGACTTTCCTCTTCATCAGTGAGGATGGGGTGAGGCTGGGATTCAAGCGCTCCGGTACCATTGCTAGCACCAAGATCATAACATAGAAGTCACTGGCTGCCTTCAGGTGTCAACCTCTTCACCCTCTGCACGGCCAGCTTCAAGGGGCAGTTGTGTGACTCTTGTGTATGTGAGGCAACAAGCTTTTTCAGAGGTCTGCCTTCCTTCTCTTCCTTCTCTTGTCTCTTACTCTATCCCCTCAGGCCAAGTGTGTGTGTGTGTGTGTGTGTGTGTGTGTGTGTTTCTTTTTCTCTTTGTTTCAAAGATGAAACGGTGTTTGCTCTGGCCAGCAATAGTGAATTTATTTAAATCTTGTATGTGTACTTGTATTGTCTTTCCCCTTCTATGGACTTCGGTTCACCTTTAAGCATGTTGAGTGAGGAAGTGCTTGTGAAAATAGCCTTCCAACATTTAAATACAAACCCTTCATTCCCTTTGAATGCCTTTACTCCCAACAGAGGCAGTAGAAGCAACAGGGTGATGACCTTGGGGTTAAGTACGTAAGCACAGCTCAGACTTTTGACACTAGTTCTGTGAACACAGGCAAATGGCAAATGAGCTAACTGTTCTGTATCTCAGATCTGGTGAAAGGAATGAGTTAGGTCCATATTTTCTTCAATCGAAAGGCTTTAGGAAGCCATGTATGAGTTACGAAATACAGATCATTCAAGCTAGCGCAAGAAGCCTGTGAAACAATCAAAGCTGGGTAAGTGTTGGCTGCATTGTGGAGTGCAATGCATATCGAGCTATTTATTTGGTAGTTTCTCACACATAGTCAGCTGCTAAACTGTGGCTGAAACATTTTGCCATCAGTATAATTATGATATGTGCAAAAGGCTAACAGATTATAATTCTAATTATCTCCTCCAAACTTGTGAATAATTCTCTTTGTTAATTTTGAAAGAACAATATTACGTACTGTAAAAATAGAAATACCATTCTAAGCATTGAGTTTGGGAAAGATCAATTTATTTGGAAGTCAGAAACCTAAAAATAAAACTTTAATAATTCTGGAGGTCATTCTTCTTGGACTCTGTGATTCTTAGAGGTGGTACCAATTCTTGATTATTTATCTTTTTATTCCTGTTTGTCTATGCAAACACTTCTTTGTAATCACAAGCTGTACACATAACTTTACACAAGAGGATCAAGCACACTATTATTTTTATGCCTGTTCACAGGATCATTTGTGGCTCATCCGTGAGTTTGCGTGTCCTTTCAGAGTCTCAGATAACATAGTCATTGAAACCGATGCTCCCTGAGCCCATGTGGTGTGCCACACCCTAACAGGATCTGGAGATGCAGTGGGAAATAGCACGCAGTTAGAATGTGGGGAACATGACTTCTGTGGTCTGGTCAGGTACAGTTCGTACTATTTAAAAAGTGAGTTGAAATTCAAGGTAGATTTTGTTCACTCGGCCCCAGATTATCCACGTGGATCTTCTGGTAACATTTAAACATACAGTGTGAGGATGGCCTCTCGTCTTGTTAAGCTTTGCCCGGCCCTTCCTGAATTACCAAAACATGCCAACTTGACTACATTTTCCCAAGGGTTCTGTCCCTTCCACATGATGCAGCACTTGAAGAAGCAGCTAATGTTTTCTGTTTGTCTTCGTCAAGAATAGAGCACAAGGGAAGAAGTATCTATCAACCCTGCTACTAGCATCTGGTAAGTCCTAGGCTAGACTAAAAAATTTATGTGTATGGCTTTATCCGCTCTTTTAGGCTCGAACAGAAAAATATCCCTTGTTAGCTTTAGAAAGCCATGCCCATCAGCTGACATGGTTTATGTGTGGGAAAAGGGGGCAGAGTTTCTACCGCAATGGATTCTTTCTGACAAAGGTTAGGTCACAGTTTTACGGAGTTTTTATATTATATACTAAATATGGAAATCATATTGGAGAAAAACTTAAAAAAAGGAGAGGGAAGTAAAATAAAAGCATGCTGCTTGGTCTCTGTTGTTAGCAACTTCTAATAATTGTGTTTCAATATGAACTTTCAGACAAAACTGTGTATATAATTATTTGATACTTAGATTAATTTTAGTAACAAAGCTTAGTCATTGAGGCTTATGCTGACTTTTAGAACTATTTATTTGGAAGATTCTTGATTTAGTACCAGGGACTATACTCCAGATGAAGACAAATTTACTTTGAAAGTGACAGTCTAATAGTAGGAGTTCTTTATCTTCATAGATTTGGATTCAGAATAATTTTTTTGCACAACTACTTTAAGCACAATAAATACAGACAAACAAAAGCATGCCTAGAGTGGCGTTGCATTGGCTCTGTCTTAATGTTAAGTAGTAGTTATAACTGACCAGTTTTAATGAAACTGATTGATTGCTCTCTTGGAGTTTAAGAGCACACAGAGAAGTTCCTCCTCTTCATCAGCGCCTTCCATTTACTCCAGATAGAACGTCACAGTTCTGTACTTTATACAAGGAGGAGTCTATAGCAAAACTGAGCACAGATAAAATCACATGACAAGATATATATAAATCCCTGTGGATAAATCATTCTATTTACTTCCTACTTGAGAAGTCATTTCAGTAGAAAACTCTGTGTCCAATATTGAAATATGTGCACTGTTGCAATAAAAATTAATAATAAAACATAAAATCATTCGGTATTTAAACGGGGTGGAAGAATTACTGGTTTCCTGGTAACATGGGAATAAGTTTGCCTACTTGTGAGATGCTATAAAATGTTGTGCTGTCTGCTTCTGCACATGCCAATATACCGTATTGTCTCAGCCCATGGTGTGCTCCCATGTTGAGCGTACAATGTTGGGCATATAAATTTTCACCTGTGTATTGCATTTTTTCCTTATTAACACTACAATGACAACATGGAAGAATAGAAACACAGAACCAGAAGAAAGGCTGATACTGTTTTTTACCATACCCACACTCCAGGAAGGCTCATAACTAAATTCTTTAAAATAAAAGCCTTTTCTTCATTTCTTCCAAGTGTCTTCGATGGGGAAGGCTCCTCCTTTCCAGCATGTCACTCCAGTACCTGACTCCTGGATGCTCAGTCTGAAGGTTCTTCCTTGCTTCTTACAATTCTGCCATATTTTGTGTTTTGTCAATAAAGCTGTTACGTGCAAGGTTACCTCATTCCCTGTGCACAATTTTTCTGATAACCTCTATAACCTCTTTTTTTTTTTAGTGAGATGAGCTCTAATTTGCTCAGTTCATTTTTCTAGTAGCAGTTCACTTAACCCATACCTAGAAAATATATGATAAGTTGGTTGGAAGAACTAAGGATATTAGGAAAGAAGGCAAATGCTCAAAATGACCCATCTTGCATCTTTCTACAATACTGTCAGCTTTCAGTTAAGTTCATCTTCTGGTTTTCAGCATTTAACAGATGAAGGTGACAAGGACACCACAGTCTTCGACTCAAACCCTTGCGTGTTCTTAAATAAAATGCTCCAGGACAGCTAACGAGCATTGAATCTTACTTCAGCCTTGAAACTCTTGAGCAGATGACAAACCCCACAAATCCTTACTTTCAAACTGTGAAGACTCTTGTTGCTTAAAAGAGTCAAAATAATAAAGCAGGAGTGACCTCAAACATGATGTACAATGCAAAGGAAAGGAAAACTCATCAGACAACGGAGTGGTCTGATTTCTAAGGGAAATGTGATGAGGAACAGACACAGCGGTGAGCAGCAGCTCCGTAGCACATGCGTTCCAAGCCATGCTCCAGTGACTTGGACGACTGTTGACATTCATGCCTATGATTTCCAGCTCTCAGCTCCCTAAATTCCACGGCTTAACTTTTCAGTGTGAATGGCTTTACAAGACCTGGCTTCTCTCAAAAGGATATTTGATAGGGTATTGGTGTTTATGACAAAAACACATTTACTTAGACTCTTCTAGCCCAAGCAATGAGTGGAGATTTTTCTCTTCCCAACGTATGTGTTGAACCAGTGAGTGAGAAGCAAATCCAAGAGAAATCATGGATGAAAGTTTCCGACAGAGTTATGTCACGTGAGGCAGAAGTAAATCATAACTCTGAGTAGTGGTAGCTTCTCAATGACCAAGAAGTGAATTCCCTTCTTTGCACCTTGTCGGAGTAATCCTGACAGAAACATGAACACAGAGGGTGCTCTTCTAAGAACACAGTTGAAGGAACTCACTGTTGGTTTTTCAAGGACTGTATTTATTTACTACAAAAATGTATCTGTCAAAATGCAAATGGAGAATATGTAGTGTATTTCAACACTGAAATGAACATTGGCTGGAACATTCAAGTCTTTATATGAAGCTATCGATAATGTTGGTTATGGAACCAGAGGGCTGATGCGAGACACATTCTGTGGCTATGACTTTAAAATAGTTCTGAGATATGTAGCTGATAATAATTAATAAAGAATTGCTAAAAATCATTCTGACAGCTGAGAACTGGAAATCACAGGCATGAATGTCAACATCTTAGGCATAGATCTCAGAGTTACATAGAGGTAACTTCAATATGCTTAATGAGGTCGAATTATGATGCCCAAGTGACATATTTAGAACTGAAGTATGATGGGACTGTGGTTAGAAGCTGATCATGTCATGTTGTCCTTGGTACTAGGCTGAACCTAAATTGAAATGATGATGTCACTGTAGGTGAAGGGTTTTTTTTTTTTTTGACAAGGTTCCTTTGTAGCTTTGGACCTGTCGTAGAACTAACTCTCGTAGAGCAGGCTGGCCTCGAACTCACAGAGATCCATCTGCCTCTACCTCCTGAGTGCTGGGGTCATGAAGGCCTGCGCCACCACCACCTGCCCAAGGTAAAAGTGGGTTTTAAGGCTATTATTTGATAATGAGAGCAAGGCAGAAGGGCCTCCTCAAGGAAAAATTATTCTAAAACTTTTCATGTTTTTCTGTGTCTGACAATGTGTGACAGAAATGCCAACTTAAAAATTCATTTTACTGGATTTAAAACATGAGAGCAGAACATTTCATGGATTAAAATATGTTCATCTGTCCACCACGCCTGTATTTTCCACTAGGTCCCCTGTGCATCACAGCAGAGGAAGGGACAATGTCTCTGCCTGATAACATGGAAATGATTTTTCTGTAGTGACACAAAAACAGTGTCAGAATGGTTGATGGTAGAAACGCCTACTCTTGTATGAAAAATGGAATTACAATTCTGAGAAAAAGAGCCATTTATATAAAGGCTTCACCATATTGCTTGGAGTGAACCCCTTTCCTGAGAAAACCTGCACGACTCATGATCTATATCCCTGGGTTTTAGGTTAGTTTTACCTATACTTCTGTCAATCACTGTAAGAACTTCTGGAAGACTTTTGTATATGTTTACAGCATATTAAAAGTTCATGGTTTTCTTTAAATCAATAATTATGTAAGTACAAAGGCATTTTAACCTGTGAAGTTCATAGAATTCCTTTAGAGAAGAAATCAGTACAACATGCAATAATGGAAGAGAAACAGAAAATATAAGAAAAAAGAACATATCTGGATCTAGGAGGAGCCATTTTGCCTACCAAAGCCTCTGCGAATAAGAAAAAAACTCTGCGCTTTTTTTGGGTTAAAAAAAGTGATTATTAAGTGTGATAAAAAGTTGCAGTTATTTTAGAAGCAAACTGGAGTTTCTCTTTGAAACACTCAAAATGCTTAAAAAGACTTGGAATGGTATAAAAAATTGACTTTCTTATATAGTGATAAAATGCTGTTTGATGGTGTTTGCTCTAGCAGCTAAAATCTTCTTCAAAACCCTGGTAAAGCTGGTCTGAATGTATAACTGTTTTAATCACATTGCTCCATTTTTGTACTGATTCTGTTGAAAATTCATCTCTAAGATTGACTGCGATAATTATAAAGTGTTTGGAAGAAGTAATGTTCTATATACCACTAAGAGCAACCTAGGTTAGTTTAAAGGCAGAGTACCTGGTGCTTCAAGCAATCAGAATTCACTCAGAATGATGCTTGCGCCATCGCTATCACAGACGAAGGGGAGACAAGCTTTTAGGTATGCCAGCCATGGCTTGCAGAATAACAGGATAAATCCCTGTGCAGAGCTCAATGATCTCCAGGGACTTGCTCTTCAGTTTCCTGACCAGGAGTTCAAACCCCTTTCTCGGCCATGAGAAACCCCACACTTCAAATCAACAAAAGGCAGCTCAGGGCAAGGCTGCTGGGACTCACCTCCCGTGAGCATGAGGGCGCATTTGCACATACAGTTGTCATTGTCGGCATCTTTCGTGCTGAAATCAGCGCCGTGAAGGATCAGGCTGCTCTGTTTGCCTGCTGTCCCCGTGTGACCCTTTAAATATAACCTGCAGTTAAACAGAGCGAAAGATCAGCCCCTTGGCAGAACAATGTAACCTAGACGGCAATCTGTTAGCTGCTTAACCTCTCCTTCCTCCTTGACCTCAGCCCTTCCAACAAATCGCTTTCTGAACCGAAAGTCAAAAGATAAAAGAACACAAGAGAGAGGGAGGGAGAGAGAGAGAGAGACTCTCTCTCTCTCTCTCTCTCTCCGCTAGAGAGGGAGAGAGGAGGGTGAGAGGGATCGAGATTATAGGTGTGTGTGTGGCGGGGGGCACAGGATCTAAATTATGAGTTGGTAAACTCTGTGTCCTGAGCTTGGGGTTTATTTTGCTATGGATACAAAACCCATGCATTTCTCTGATAATGCGGGATCCACAAAAAGAAATAAACTTTATTCTTCTTACAGTTATTTTCAAATCGAAATCCCCCTTAGAGCATCAATGCAGCAGACGATTTCATTAACATCTCGTACAGATAGCATGATAAACAATTTTAATATGAATGCAACCACTGCGACTGAGCCTCAGTGACTGACGCTTGTTCGGTACAGCTCATAGGAAAGATAAAGGTGACCCCAACACGCAACAGTACCTTCAAAACAAATGTTTGCTGAGCACACACTGTGTGTCTCTCTTCCTACAGCTCCTTAGTTAGGCCTTTTGACTTAGGTCACCTGCCACACTTCTGTATCTGAGCTATTTATTTCTAGTGGCTTAACAAAAACTGTGTTCGAAACCTCAGTAGCTGCCTAATCTTAAAGCTGACACTATGTTAAGAACCCAAAATTATTCTCTGGAAACATTTCTTACATGCATTTTTCAATAGCTTAGATCAAGGGCTTTCTAACCATGTGTGTCCCGCAAACCCTCAGATGCTTGGAATCCAGGCCTAGCCAACACGCCTCCAAAAATTAAATTTTCAAGATATTCTATGACAACTAAAGATTTGTAGACCATCTACGGATTACACATGGGAACCATGGGAAATCACAGAAGGCGTCTGGTGCAGTTCCCTATCTGGTGGTTATCTTCTTTCTTCTCACCCTTTTCACTTCTGGGGCCATGAGAGCCTGCCCAGGTTCTTCAGTTGCTTCCTTGGGGCTCTGAGCATCTATGCTGCAGGGCTAAGCATAGCCAGTTTGGTGCTTATGGTTTTCTCTCTTCCTCTCTAGCAATGTAGGTTCTCACCAACATCATTTAGCAGCGTCCAAAGTGTCTGTGCCCCCACTTCTGTGAACAGTACCCACACATGGTGGAAGGTGGTTAATATCTGCATGTAGAAGAGTCTCCTAGGATCTGCACCAGCTCTGGCAAGAGGTAGTAATAAGGTCTAATAAAATTTGAAGATATATAAATACATGTAACTTGTGTTTGCACCTAGGTATATGAATGATGTAATATTTTCTCATTATTTAGTGATGTTTACTAATTTTTGTTTTAGGGAATAATAATAGGTACCAAATCATATTTGGAGAGAGTTGTGTTCTTTTGCTTTTGTTTGTCTGTTGATTTTAATCCAGATTTTCAAATGTACAGTTAAATCTCATTTAATCTGGCCAGTGTCAGTGACTAATAGAATTTCGAGTTTGGAGCAGCATACAGAGTTTCCTAACCCTGCTCTTCTAACACTGAATGGTCACAGTTTCTGTTTTCGGACTCTGAGAGGCAGGATAATTGTCCCATATGCTAATGCAGGAAAGAAAGAAACCCAATCCTTGATATATGAACATTTAGTCTTTTTCTTTGTTTCTCCTTTCCCAATATGAGATATTTTCTATTTAAGTATATTTGTAATGTGTAAATACACCCCTAGAAGAATTTCAAACAGAGATTTGTCATAGCAATATTTCCTCTCTCTTTTTCTTCCCTCCTCTCTCCTTTGAAGCTTTATTTGTTTTTATCTTATGTGCGTGAGTGTTTTGCTTGCATGCATGTCTGCGGTCCCGCATTGGTGTCTGGTGCCTGAGGAGACCAGAAGAGAGCATCAGATCCCCTGTAAATGGAATTACTCACAGTTATGAACCAACATTTGGGTGCTGGGAATCAAACCCAGGCCTTCTACATGAGCAGCTAATGCTCTTAACTATTGAGTCTACTCTCCAGCTCTTTGTTTCTTTATTTAGAATGAAACACCATTGTCCAATTTGCATCTTTCAAAGTCATTTCTCATCATGTATGAATGAAAATTGAAATGACATTGTACATTACATATTTCCTTATAGGCTGAATTTGGTGCACTATTTTATTACCGTTTCCCAGACATCCCATATTCTTCTCCAGCAGCTCCTAGAAGCTATGGTCTGAATGTATCACAGTTGTAATGTTTGAGAGGGCCTTTATGCCTCTTGATGTGTTAGATAGACAAGAATAGATGTGTTAAGATGACATCTGTAGCATCTAATGTCCCTATCCTTCCTCTGATGGAAGATTGATGCCCTTGTCAGGGTCATTTCCTTTGAATCTTTCCATTTTTTTTTTTTGGTCTCAGTTTTCCAAATACAAAACCATGGTCAACTTACTATGTGTACAAAGGCTATATCATATTTCTTGTTATTTCTTCTGTTTCTTAGTAAATGATTTATTAGTATTAAGAACTGCTTCAGTGAGATGGGACCCCGAATGCACACAGGACAGAGCATGATGGTGTTGCTCTGAGAATTGATTCAGTGAGGTGGGAAGACACAGAGAGAGGCTCACTAGACGCTCTCGTGTAGGTAGGCCTACTGTTATAGACAGAAATGAATGAAAGGCTGGAAACCTAACCAACTAATGACCCAGGGCCAGTAAAGTCATGGATCTTGGGGGAAAAAACTAAAGCCACTATTTTACTAAACCAGTAAAATCCCTAATAATATTCTAGATACTTGTCCTTCTATCCACAGGCACTTATTTCTCTTTCTGACATGATGAGGATGTCTTGCAGAGTTCTACAAATGAAGGATATTGAAGAATAAAGTTTTAGGAATGAACAAATTCATTGCAAAAGTTTGATAGAGATTATTTTTAGAATATGTGGGGGTGGAGAGGTTTCCTACAAGGTTTGTGAAATTTGAGCATAACTGTTTTAAGGCTATCTAGCATCAAGGAAAGAGATGAAAGAAAAAATTCCTTCACTTAATTGAATGTGTTGCAGGCATCCTTTATTTAGTGATATCAGAAATCTTAGTATATTCCCATTTCTTGTCTACATTTAAACTAAAATGTTTTACATTTCTACAAAACAGGAATATATGTTCATCATAGCATAAAGGTGACTTTGAGTCATATATTAGATTTTGTTAATATTATTAAATTAGTTCTAGTTAAATGATATTTGCAATTATTTCTATAATGACATCTCAATGTAACATTTAATTTATTTATCTGAAATTACTCAAAACTCATCCAATTACACAGCCTATGATAATACACAATCAGAGGTTTACTGAAGCACCTCCACATAGGTGATGTGGATCTGAACTTGGGTCCTCACCCATGCACACAAACACTTTTCTCACTGAGACAGTCCATACACCCTCTTTTCATTAAACTATCAAAACATTGAAGAATTACTTACCTTTCCTAATGTAATATTATTAGTTATATATGTGCCTCATCTGCTTGGCTAGACTGGAAATTTTTAGCTCTTTATGAACTCTTATATCCAACACACATAATAAACTTTCAATAACTATTTACAGAATCAGTATGAACTAAGGATTCAAATTGTTTGGAGCTTAAATTTTAGTCATCTCAAGAGATGGTCTATATGCTGTAACACCCTAACTCTAATAACATAATTATCTTTTAGAATTCAAGACCCAAGGGTATTATTTTTTCATGATTTGACCTTTAGCCAATATTAAGGATCTGTTCACGTTGTATTTGGGTATTGCTTTAATGAGTATAGATTTTTTTCTATGGCTCCTAATAAAGAAAGACTTAAGAAAATAACTCATAGAACACCCCACTAAAATGACGACTTAAGCCCAAATGAGAGATGGAAGCATCAAGTTTTATGAAGGGACCTATATCACATACAAGTGCTTATTCAATTGAGTAATTCCCATTGGAACCCAGGCATTGAATTTTTGAATCTGTTTCAACAGCTTCATACTGTTTGTTAAAGAATGAGAGTTTAGTTTGTTGGTGTTGAATCTTGGGATAGTCCCCTCTGCTAGAGAAGCCTTCTGCAGAACTTTCTTGTGTGTTGGAGAAATGATGTTTTACCAAACTCTCCAAAAGCAACATGAACACTTACTTGTTCCCAAAAGCCCATCGCTACATTTGTGAGAAAATGGTAAGAAAACCTATGAACTTGTCAGTGAATAAATGTTCAGGAGAGAGAGTGCTCCAATGATGACCAACATCCACAAACACAAATCTGTAAGGAGAAGCAGAGCTGAAAAAAGATTGGGAAGAAGAGAGTGTGTGAGTAGGAAGATGAAAACAGCTGATATTCTGTACTTTGATTAATTAAGAGTTAAGTTATAATATCAAGTTGTAGCAACCAGAGAGAAATAAGGATCAGGCACATAGAAGTGGTGCAGGAAAAAAATAAGTACAAATTGAAAGAAAAACCCTGCAATGAAGTCACCGATAAAGGCATTATTTCCTTCTTCTCTCCTATAGCCAGAAAAGAAGTAAAGAAGTAAACAAGTCGATAGCTTCCAAAGAGACTGTGTCTCACACTACCTCAGGAAATGTGAGTTAGGTGAATGACTGAATCAAAATTAAACAAATATGCCTTGCTAGGCAAGTGTCTGGAATCAAATTTGTAAATATAGTGAGATAGAAACTTGGCCCATAAACGCAACCCTGAAGGCGGTAAGGTGAAGTCACAGATGGAAAGGATCCGTTTTCCCAGGTCCACACAGTTTTACATTATTTGAAAGAGTCAATGGAATACTAGGTTCAAAGAACAAGCAACTGAAGGGTGGATGTTGGAGCAGACGACCTCATTCAAGGTCAGCATTTTCATATACAGGAGCTGAAGAAGATTCATTTAAACATCTATTCCTTAATCAAAGTTCCAGCCCTTTAAAAACCGTTAGGTTTCTTTTGCTGTCTTATGGAGTGTTTTGTTTCTTGAGTCTAGAACATTTTTACTTATTTTCTTTCTTTACTCATGAAGGACTCTGGAAACCCTAGAAAGGTCCTCTAGCTAACCTGTCCCTTAATTCTCATGCCTACTTCTGAAAAGATAGTCACTATAAATCTTGTTGAAAAATTACCCTATTTATACTAAGAAGGTGCTTTATTTTGCAAGACTCAGATGTCTTGAGTTAAGCATGTTATTTATCTTTGCACACCTGTGGTAGAAAGTGCGCTGTTGTGGGGGTAGGAGGGCAGACAAGCTCCGTAAATTGAAGTTCCAGGGCTCTGCACTGTTAGGGCTTCCAGAATCCCCAAATCCTTAGCCCCAATGATGATAAGCATTGGAACTCCGGTCTCATTTACTACTGGTCCTTTTGGTATTTACTTTCAGCATCCATGCATACATCATGTACTACTTCTTTATCTATTAGGTTTGGATGATATGCTTTGAGTCTCTCTACCATCACTTAAGACTCCAACCAAATTAATTAATCAACTATTCAGGACTTCTTTTTGAGGTTTTGATACTAAAAATACTAGGACAAGCAATTTCTAGGGACAGTTAGAGGCTTGCCTGGTTTCAAAGCTGATGGTCATATATTCTTTTAAAGAAAATACTGACATCAAATGTTATTATCTTTGATTTTCTTTGTGTAGTGATGAGGTTGTGCCATACTTTGATACACATGCACACACACACACACACACACACACACACACACGGGAGACAGAGAGGCATAGAAGAGAGAGAAACAGAGAGACAGAGAAGAGAATGAGGGAAAGGGATCTTTGTGAGTCTAAAACAATAAAATCTTATTTTACAAAGTTTAGAAAAATACAATTAAATTTTTCTGTTACAATTCAAAAAACAAAGAAAGCAAAACATTTCTTCTAGCGCAACTTTCCTTTTCTAGTAATACATCACAAAAATGGATCATCAAGATGAATTATGTGGCATAAAATCCTGACATTCAGTTTTTGTGAGGGTTTATGTGACTGACAAAATCTCTCTTTTGGTGCCTAAAACCTCAGGTCAATTGCCATCTCAAAGAACTTAAGGATTCTTTTTCTTTGACTGGAAAATAACTTGGAACATGGTAAAATCTGATATCTCAATTGGTGTTTTGCAGTACAAAAGTCCAAGGTAAGCAGATAGAGTCTCATAGTTATTTCCATTTAGAGAACAGTAAGAAAATTCCTTCCCAGCATCTTCTAGACTGAGGACATAGTGGAGTGATTAAGATGCTAAAAATCATTGAGAGGCATTGTGTGAGGTTTGTTGCAGGGGGAGAATTCCTTCTCTTTTTGTGCTTGATGGAATGTTACAACAAGGTCTGCAATTAAGAACCCAGTGTGTATATGCAGATTCTTCTGCAGACCAAAACCATCCCTGTGTTTACTTCTCTTCACAATTAGTATAATTCCCAGGTCTTCAGCATGGATTATGGTCTTCTGTTATCTGTGGCAGAGTGAACCCCCACTTTGGAGATGGTGGCTGTCTCTAAATGAGGCATGCTCTTTCCTACCTCGTTTTT
>LOEQ01000420.1:217571-238226 GCA_001685075.1 Bramus lutescens | reverse complement strand
TTTTTAGATTTGGAATGAACTTCAGCTTTACCTCCTCGTTTTACTCCCGAGGATCTGAGCTTTGCAAAACTGAAGCAACGTTGTCCAAGGTCATTCAGAAAAGCAACTGCAGATCCAGGTCTGGAGTCCACGTCTCTGCGTTCCCAGTGCAGTATTTAATGCACTACAACAAACCGCTTACCAAAACAGGTCCCAATCAAAGATAAAACTTGCACAAAAAAGTGGTTTAGTGGCCAAATCATTTCAATTCCTTTCCCAAAATTTTCTCAAAATTTACTCATCTGTTAATGAAGAGTCTTTCCAGGCAAAGTTTATGACAGACATTAGTCACTCAGTTCTGATCTAAGTACCACTCAAAGCCCACAATCATGGCAATAACAAAAGTAACTATCTACCTTTGTGAATCAGGGGTGGCATAACCACATCATGATTAAAGGAGCGTTATAAAGTGATATAAACTATCTTCAGATTTAAGTAATTCAAGTTTTCTACTATGTGCAGAGTGGCTCATTTTACTATCTGTAATACTATAAGATTTAGTAATTATGCCCAAACAAGAACCTTAAAACAAAATTAAGTTCAGATCTTTAAAACTTTCCCAAGATCTGATGGAAAATAATCCTACAACATATATGGTTTAAAATGATGTGTTTTTACATTAAAGTTAGAAATTCTTTATTCAGTTGTTCTGTCCTGAAAGTAGTAGCACAATTAAATTTGCTTTAAAATAATAAATCACGCTTTTTACTTTATAATAGCATACAGTAATAATGTTCAATGTTCAATGATGCATCACAAACATTCAAAATGCTAGCAAGGGGAGAATCAAAACTAAAATCATTTAAAAATTATCAGTTTAATAAATTTTATGAACTTTGATTTTTCATAAATCATTTAACTTAGCCCAACCAATTATGGAACAAATGAACCTTTAATAGGTTTGAGTGTCAGAGAAAGTGAATTGTTCAAATTATTTGTCTAAAAGATAGAGTTAAATCTATTCGGGGACAATAATCAAAAAAAGAAATGTCCTGGAAAAAAAATCACGCCGTCTTTAATAATATCAGTTTTCTATAAATACTATTAATATTTTACCAATTTACATTAATTTTTGACTACTCCTAGTTATTAAGTATTCAGAGAGTTATGACCAATGCAATGAGTGGCTCTGGTTTAGATTCTGAATCCATATAATGACTAAATAAATAGTGAACTACAAAGGAAACTATTAAAATAATGTAATAGATGTCAAGATAGATTATATTATTATATTTAAAAATTATATAATATTTACTTTTATGTGTATGTTTGTCTGCATGCATGTCTATGCACAAAGTATGTGCCTTGTGCCCACAGCTTCCAGAAGAGTTTCTCAGCTCTTCAGATAGTTGTGAACTGCAGTGTGGATGCTGGAAATCAAACCTGGGTACTGTAGAAGAGCATTCAGTGCTCTTAACCACTGATACGACCCTCAATTCCCCACATCAAAATGAGCTGAATTAAAAAAAAATCTCACATTTGTATAGCTAAATTTATTTACAAGGTACAACATAAGTTTATTCACTATTTCTGATGAGAGTATTTTCTCACAAAAAGATGATTCAGATATAAATATGATCAGTGATTTGCCTAAGATACAGCTAAATTATACTTATATATTCTCATTTGGGACCCTTCTTTTCCCACGTCTCTTGGTTTTATAAGTACAAATCAAGTGTTTGTCCATATATGTGAGCCATAGAATATATCAAAATGCTACTGGTGGAAACTTGGAAACGTCATTCTTACTAGTTAGTGTTTTCAGTACTGGAAGGAGCTATACAAGTTGTGGAGGAGAAAAGCAGTAATTAGAGCCAGACTGGCCCAGCAAGCCATGTTCCTCTTGCAACAGTTACATGAACATAATGGAAGTAACCAACCACTTTCTGATTGGATTCAAGTCCTGTTCCATGAGATGAAAACCATCCATGGCACTATTACCAGGCTTTGAATATATCCAGACATGTCGTAGACACTAGGAGGAAGCCTATTATGAAGATAAATGGACATAATACTCAATAGACTCCTTGTTGTTCATTTACATATCAATGAATCTCTCAACCATCATTTGATGGTGATTAATGCAGTGTCCCACACTGACCAAGGTGCATAAAAAAGCAGACTGTAGAGATCCTAGCTTTAAAGGAATACAACCACCACTACCCCACTACCGCCACCCATCCACCACTNACTACCACCATCACCACCTCCCTTACCACCACCCCACCCCCACCATCCCCATCACCCCATCACCACCCCACTACCACCACCACCACCACCACCACCACTCATCAAGTGTCGAGGATCGTTGTGCAAGAGGGTTGGAAAGAATGTTAAAACCCAGACATAGTGGTTGACTACACAGAAACATCTGGACACAGCAGAACAGCTGTTCATATGAACTCACAATGGTTGGGACACCATGTACAAAACTTGCGCAAGCCAAAGGTGATTCAAATTCAGTCAAGGACAGGGAAATGGGGTTCATAATCCCACTTCTATCTATGGAGCTTTTGATCGAAGAGAGGGAGAGGCAATTCTCGCTAAGGGTATTGTCCCTGATGAATACACTATTCTCCAGCAGAAGACGATGCATTCAAGAATATTTGGGCAGCACATGTTAATCTTGAAGGAATTTTTTTTTAAGAAAATGTTGGTTGGGTAGGGAAGGGATGTGGATCTCAGAAGAGTTGTGGGAGAGGAGATAAACATGGCCAAAACACATTGTCCTAGCTTGTCCACCATGCCACATGGTATGCATTGATTTCAATGTAATTGCCATAGCAAGCAACACAACTCTGTTTTTCTGCATAACCACAGCTAGTATATTTTTGTTGGTTTTATAGACAATGAATCCAGATTTCTCTAGAGCCTGCACAGCTCTGATTCTCATTACCGAATTGTTTTCTTTGTACTCCACTGAGCACAGCATCTTTTCAACTCCACAATTAATCTGTTATTTTGAAAGTAGGATTTATTGTTGTGCTGATGATTGTATATTTGTTTTTTAACTGTGTTTTGAAATAGCAAACTTTTCTGAGAAGTTAAAGGTCATTTTAATCCCTAAACTGACAGAAACTCTTAACTATTTATTAGAGACATAAAATCCAATTGTTTATCAAGTAATTCAAAACCCATAAAATAGAAATGTAGGCATAGAAGTAGAGCGACAGCTGGAGGGATGCTCCGTGGGTAAGAGCTCTTGCTGCTTTTGTAGATAAGCTAGGTTTGGTTCCCAGCATCCACATGTGGTACACAACCATACATAACTCCAGCTATAGAGTGTTGGTTACATTCTTATGACCTCTGCAGGCACCAGACACTCACATAGTACACATACATACAGGCAGACAAAAATTCATACTGTTAAAGCAAATCTTTTTAAAAAGTACCGAGCTAGAAAATAATTTTTAAGTTTCAAAAAGCTTCACAAACACCTTAATTTATTGGGCTGGAAAGTTGAGAACCACAGCAGGATGAGGGTTCCCACCTGTGGTCCAGGTGTTAGGAGATCATGGCAGATGCATTAGTTTAAGGCCACTGTGGGCTACGGAGTAAGGTCCAAGGTCAGTCTAGCTTGCAGAGTGAGACACAATCTTAAAGCACAGAATGAATGGGAGAGAAGAAAAGAAAGAAGAAAGGATAAAAGGAAAGGGAAAGAAAATTGAGAATAAAAGAGAAGAGGTAATGTGCGTGGAAGAAAAGATTAGAAGAAACGTGCTGTCATAGACTAGGGGTTTTATTTTCTTCAGTTTAGAAGACTAGCTAATGCATGGTCCTTTATTGTGGAATGGCCATACACACAGTGCATAGTTAAAAGAACAAACTTCAAGTTCTTCCTTGCAGTTCTATTAGTTCATGTGACTTTATGCAAAGTACCATGCCCTGGTTTTCTGATGTGAAAACAAAACATCTGTCCCATAGAAAGTACATAAGCGTTTACAGAATTTATCAGCACTTGCTAATTTTGTTAACAGTTGGAACTTGGATTTTTATGGAAATTGTTCCTTTACACATAGAGAACAAAAATAAGAGTGTCATGTAGATGAAAAGAACGCAGGCTATAATTAGTTAATAAATACTTATTAATGACATGATAGAATATGTAGATGCTAGGAAGCCAGTCACAAGTCAATAGAAGTACAGAATCCAAATTGGTTTGAGAGTGAGGGTAACATGCTTTAGAGGGGGCTGCTCCTAGTTTTTATGGCATTGTGAAAGGATCAGGGCATCATGCCAGAGAGGTAGTCCTAAAACCAAGGCACTGTAAGGAGATTGTACACCTTGTCCTTGAATGGGGACAGGAGGGTTTTTACACACCTCATGTATGAGTCATTGAATATAATTTTCCTATTGAAAGGAGGATTGACCTTTGGTGATATGACTTCCCTTGGCTACAGCAATACTTGGAGAGGGAGCATGAGCTGCAAGCATTCTGCCACCAGCTATCCCAGGAGGTAGGAAGAGTGACCCAGCTCTCAAGGGAACAATGGACTGACACACCCCAGCATTTACTAGGCAAGGTTTCCGGGAAGATATCCTTGGTTAAAACAGAATCTGAATGGTAGAAAACACATCCATGTAATAATGTTAGGTTTGTGTGCATGATATGGAGATAGCCCAAACAAGGCATGAAAGTCTGAGAAAATCCATCAGCAGTTACTGCAACATCATCACAACAAGGAAGGCGTTAGGTTAACGAAGGCTAGTGGCATCTGCTGGATTTTGTTAGTAGTGACAAAAAGCATGGAAGTCTTAGTGGTATATTTCATTGTGGATATTAACATATTATGTTCAAATCTGTGAAAGAGGATAAATACCAAACCCAATCGTCTATTGAAAACCTGTTCCAGTAATAGCAGGAAAGAAATATTTGAGATCAGCAAGGCTGGAGGCAGGAAGGCTGTACAATAGCCTGGGGGTTAGATAATGAGGACAAGGATAATACCACCCTCCCCAGGGGAGGTGTTTAATAATTTCACATTTATTGTGTGTTATTCCACATGATATGCTTATCATGACACTTCTACATTATTATTTTTTCTGATTCATGTTCTCTTGGGTTGTGTAGATTTTTATTTTCATCTGAGAAAAATCAGTTGAAGGTTCCTAGGAGGATAAAAGGGAAATATGTGTGTAATGTGTGCAGCTCTAAGCTAATCTACCCATTTACCTCACTTACTTTTTTCATCAGTATATATCAAGAACATAAGGACAAACTTTTATTTTAAAATAAGGTCTGTGACTAATGCTAAAAAGCATTTTCAGAATAAAATGTCTAAGAATCGCGTGCAATTAATCATTGTGAGGAAGAGAACTAGTCTTTTTTTTTGAGGAATGAGCCCCCTTATTGCTTATTCAGTGCAGAGTCAGTTTTGAGACCTTATACACAGAAGCAGCAAAAACAGACTCAACAGACTCTAGTTTTATATATATTTTGCATACACAATTGTGTGTATGTGCAAGGAAGTATATTAAAAGTAAAAGAGGTTATCAACTTGAGAGTAGAGGGGTTCAAATTAGAGGGAGAGGCTGGAGGGAGGAAAGGGAAGAGGAAGTAAAAGTATTATTTCACTTATCAACATCAATAAAAGAAAAAGAAAACCCTGCAAATTTAATTGAAAACATAAATAGGGAAAGAGTCCTCACTGAATTAACTTTTCTTCCACTGTGTAGGTTACTTTTCTCAGTGTTGTAATAAAACACCTGATAAAAACAGCTCGGGGAAATGAGGGTTTATTTTGGACTATCATTTAAGAAGTACTACAAGGGCTGGGGGGATGACTTGATTGTTAAGAGCACTGACTGCTCTTGCAGAGGACCTGGGTTCAAGCCCCAGCAACCACATGGTGCTAAGAACCAACTGTAAACCCAATTCCTGTGGATATGATTCCCTTTTCTGCCCTTGCTGGATGCCAATCATGCATTGCTGCACAGACATACATGCAGACAAAACACCTATACACATGAAGTGTTGCAGTCTACCATGAAGGAGAAGGAATGGCAGTGGTTGTTTTATGTGTCTGATGGCATAGTTTATACAACCAAGTATCGGAGAGAGATGGGAAGTGGAGCCATGTTATAAAGCCTCAAGGCCCATTACTGAGTGACCTACTTTATCCAGTGAGGCCTCCTAAAAGCTCTACCACCCTCTAACCCTGAGCCCTCATCCTGGGACCAAGTACTCTGACAAAAGAGCCTATGAGAAACATTTTATATTCAAACTAAACTTCTTTGTGGGGAGGGTATGAGTAATATCTTCTACGGCATACTTCCTTTAACCATCTACCAAAGCAGGCTTTTGATTTAATGCATCATAATTCCCTACTTGAAGAAAACAAGAATCCTATACTCAATTTTGTGAGAGGCAATTATGGCAGATCTAGCTTTTGTTGGGTCATGGTAAGAGATAAAGCCAGAGTTACCCACTTTGTTATAGCAATGCTATCAGAGGAACCACCGTGAAAAAGATAATAGTAAAAAATGCCTCTCCATCCATGAGAAAAATTGTGTGCTTTTTAGCCTCCACTTTCTTTGCTTTAAAACCAGAAGTATTAAATTCAATCACAGTCCTAACTTTGCAATTCTGTTTCTCAAGTTTCAAACATCTTTCATGAAAGAAAATTCTATAATATATACCATTCCAAGCTAGGAAGACCTAATATTTTACTGTAGTTCTGTATCATATGTGTAAAAGATATGATACCAAAAGTTCACAGAGAATTTAATAAAGGTAGCAGGGGTGGACTCTAACATGAAGCCAGTGATCTCGCATGCATATGCAAGAGTAATGAACATTTGACACCAGAAGCCTTGCCGATGCCAGCTATTTCAAGCTTACCCTAACTTTATCCACCAAAGACCACCCAACCGCACGTGCATGCACACACAAATACAAACACAAGCCCCTCTACCACATCAGCATTACTACCAAGCAAACTGAGCGGCATTTTTGGAAAGGAACCAAGGCAAATTCTTCAGAAGCCTAGAAAAAGACTAGACTAATTACTTGCTAGTTCTTTTGTCAAGCTGTCTGACATTAGCCAAGTTTCATACAGTTTCAAGTTTCAGGTCAAAACATTTACATAAGAGTACCCCTGATGTTTTACAGTGGTTTCTTTTGTTGAAAAACTCTCAAAATATTGACCTCGCTAGAAACATTTCTTCTTACACCCCATTGCATTTTATAAATGTCACTTCTTTGGTTTCTGGAGCTGCCATAAAGTATACCCTTGAACCACCATGAGACTTCTATTTTTTATAACTATTCCTCATCCTTTATTATGTGACATCATCAGTGTTTGTTAAGAAAATGATTATTAGATATCCAAAGCTCCAATCATACACATCATATGCTAAGAAATGAATTGTGCCATTTAAAAAAATGATTCGGATTTTAGTTCCCAAAGATTGCTCTGACTGAAAAAGACAAAGAAGAATCAGAAATAGTTGACCTCCGAGGACACAGTCAACTACACTGAGTGAAAAAACCACAAGGCTTTGTTTGGTAACACTATAAGTTACACGCAGTCCCGTGTTACCTGTTTGATGTTCACTATTATTCTTGCAAGACAGATGGGGAATATTGAGACTCAAAGCCATTGCACTTCCTCTTTACCTGTTATGAGATCAAGGCACATGTGACTGAGGATCAGTTAGGTGATTAGTGTTGTATCATGAAATGACCCCAACCACAAAAGTCTCCAGGTCTCAAGGAATGCTAGCCAGGCTTTTAGGAGCTGTCAGTCACAGAGCCTGAAGACAAGGTCTGTGAGACTGAGAATGGCCAGTGCCTAATCAGGATCTTAGAACATGACAGTAACACAGTAAATGTTGGAATAAATTTACTACAGCTCCACATTTCCCACTTTTCCGAAACTATGAGCTGCTCTTTGAGAAAATAATCAGAAGCAATTGAAATTAATAGGTTAGTTTGTCTATTTCCACATCATATTACATGTACCGCCTTCATCATTTGGATTTTTGAGGTTTATGTTATTTAAAAATCCTGTTGATAATGCTTTATCTCCCGCCACCCCCTACATACACACATACTGCCCAGAGGACCAGGACCCACAGGCTGGATTGCCCACAGACCTAGCATAGAACCAAACATAACTGGAGGGAAAAAAAAGTCAATGTAATAATGCATAGCAATATTCTGCCATACTCATAGATTGGTGCCTAGCCCTATTGTCATCAAAATCTTCATCCAGAAGCTCAGGAAACAGATGCAGAGACCCACAGCCAAACATTGGGGAATCCTGATGAAAAGAGGGAGTAAAGGTTTGTAGGAGGCATAGGGGTCAAGGACATTACAAGAATGCCCACAGAATCAATTAACTGCACTTATAGGAGCTCAGAGAGACTGACCCAACATCCAGGGAGACTGCATGGACCTGACCTAGGGCCTCTGCATATATGTGACAGTTGTATAGCTTGGTCTTCTTGTGGGACCCCTAACAGTGGGAGCAGGGGCTGTCTCTGGCTCTTCTGCTGGCTTCCTGAAACCTACTTCTCATACTGGGTTGCCTTACACAGCCTTAATACAAGCCAAGGTGCTTAGTCTTACTGCATCTAGATATGCTGTGTTGCACTGGTATGCATGGGAGGCCTGCTTTTTTCTAAGTAGAGGAGAGGATTGATGGGCGTGGGGGAGGGGAGTGACAGAGGGAGATAGGGAGAGGAAACTGTAGTCGGATATAAAATACATTAACAATTTTTTAAAAAGAACAATATTGAAGACTGTGAAAAGCCCTTACAAGGTTTTCTGTATTTCATCATCATAAGCCAAGACAAATAAGTTGAATTTTCACTATCAGGTATCATGCACATTATTTTCTGCTCTTTAATTAAAGCTCTTTGGTGGCAAGGTCAAAGCCTGCTGGTTGCCTTTCTGCACGTAGCTTACCTATAGTTCTGCTTTTCATTTCCTATGTGGAATCTGTCGTACTGTGAGTAGGCTCGGTTCCCTTCCCAGTCCATCAGCTCAATCCTCAGCGTGTACTGCCTCTGACTGGTTATGGCAAAGATAAATTCATTCCCCAGCCAGTATTCACCAGAGGGATTCCCGAAGCCCTGGGAAAGAAGAAAGACACACTTGTTACTCCGGAGGGAATGTTGTCATGTTCAAATCTATTTTCTAAATAGCAATGTCAAATTATCTTTCAAAGACAACTTTCTTTGTCCTTTTACACTTTGCTTTCATTACTAAATTATTCTAGTTCTATTCTGCTGTTTCTCTCCACTGAAGTTAACATCTAATTCTTATCATAAAAGCTTGTTTTTATGTGACATTCTTGGGTTAAATTAATCTAGTTAGTAGACTTAACCAAAAAAATAACTCACAATCCAAACTTCTTTTAGACAATTTTTTAATACTTAGTTGACATTTTAAACATATTTTGTATATTTTCCAATGAATATTATCATGAGACTTCCCCTTGTTTAATAATGTTGTATTTGTTGTTATCACTATGCAGAAGCCCAGCTATACTGTAATTTTGCAGGTGATTCAATTGTTCTAGTGATCTCACGGTTAATTTTAATAGTCGAGTCTAGAAACTAATGGGTGTTGTCACTTAGATTCTTCTTTGGCAGAGATTTGGGTTTGGAGGGAGAAGGAGGACTTAAGGGCTATACTGTCGTCTTATAGTTTTCTTTGGAGTCACCTAAGTCAACACTGTCAAAATTTCAATTTTTTTTTAGTTTGTGTGTGTGTGTGTGTGTGTGTGTCTATGCGCACGCACGTGCGTGTGTGAGAGGGAGGGAGGGAGGGAAGGAGGAAGAGAGAGAGAGAGAAAGAGAGAGAGAGAGAGAGAGAGAGAGGTGGTCTCCAAAGCTGATTCCTAATATTTGAAGATATTGACAAAAAAAAAAGGAGCCTGAGAAATTGCTGATATAGACTTAGGGCATTTTGTAGTTGCTCAGAAAGCCCTTCCGTGGTAACACCTGATGATCAGTTTAATTCCTATGCTCACATTTGTCTTACTGAAACTGTTTTGGGCTCCTCGCAATAAAAGCCATGCTGTATTTGTGAATTTTGAAATACTAATGAAGAAGTGGTACACAGTGAGCGACAAACACTAAATTTTACAGACATTGGAAGGGAAGGAGGACGTGAAAGAGGAATATAAAAAGATCAGACGTTTGTAGTATTTTGCACTGATATTCAGAGATCATTCTGTTGAGTCGCAGCCGTACAACCTAGAGCTGGTAAAAATAAAAGTGTCAGCTTCTAGACTAAGCGTCTGAGAATCTTACATATAATTCCACATATGGGCAGACTCCTTAACTGTGCTGGCACACACTAATATTTAAAAGACCAGGTCCCGTAATCACAGGATATTTACATGGTTGTTTTATGAAGAAATTGACCACGGTTAATTGAGGCATTTATTAATGAAGGGTTAATCTGTGCTTAGTGTGAAGGAGTGTTATAAAAGTTACAACAGCATTGATTGTCTCAATACAGGTGATACAATGTGGAAAATGTTTATTTCTCTTCCAACTTAACACCAATTTCAAAGTAAAACAGATGTTTCCTTAACTTTTCCTTCATTAATCAACCTAAGAAATGAATCAATGTACTCTGTTTCTTTTTTAGAGTATGCTGGCACGCAGTGTCTACCAATAAATCTCTAAATTTGTTCCATTGCGTCTTACAGTAGAGCTGCTTCCCACAACCAGCAGTGTTTGGTATCAAATCCCTTTCTGTCGGGTCTGCTACTGCAATACCAAGAGATCACAGTGCACTGTGTTTCAGGCAGTGCTTAGAGCAAATGCCTAGAGTGGCCAGAGTTGGCTGAACACACACACATACACACACACACACACACACACGCACAAACAAACATACACACACATATACACACACTCACACACACATAGCTATATATTTATATGTGTGTGGACATTTTCAAAGTTATTTTCTGATTTAAATAATTTTTTATCCAACTGCACAATGTTCGTCTGGATGACATTGAATATGGAGTCCACTAAAGACTATTTGCATAACACAGAGGAAAATATTGAATTCATTGAAATTAGTACTCCTCTGACTCCGTGTGTGTGTGTGTGTGTGTGTTTTTGTTTATGTGCGTGTAAGTCTTTACACAAGTGCTTGCAGAAGCCAGAGCTCTTTTCTTTTGTCCATGTTACTTATGGAGACAGGATCTTTCCTGAGCAGGAGCTCACATCCTTGGACATAGCTGCTGGCCTTCAATCTCTGGCAGCGTTCGCTCTGTCTCCCAGTGCTGGGACAAAAAGTGTTTACCACAACACACAAATTTTTATGTGGGTTCTGGGATTGTAATCCTAGCCCTCATATTTTACTTCCTTACTCTTAAGACACTCAGGCCACATTTTGTGAAAACATCACAGTAGCAGAAATTATCAGCCATTTTTAGGATGTGCTAAATATTTCGCAGCATCTCCCAGGAGCTAGTGCTCCGTGCTAAGAAGTCCAACATTTTCCGGCTGTAACACAGGCACAGAAGAGAAAGTTACAGGGGCTGAAACCCGGAGTTAGCGCTCTTCAGCTGCAGCAATTGCTGGAAAGACAAGGAGGACCACTGGGATTCCCTTGCAGTTTTCAGCTCAGGCCAGCCAGTGCTGTCCCTCTCATCACTTGACAAGTCCCTGTGCCACGCAGCATTGAAACAAGGATTCAGCAATCATATTAAATGTGAGTAGAGAGGCTGGGGATGATGAAGGGTTAATTCTTAGGTCTCGTATTTCCAAAAGTGTTGTGTGGATAAAACTCTCCAGTTTCCTCAAGGGGAAAGAACGTGGATCCTGGGTGACCCTCAAAAGTGGACAGACAAGAGAGTCATTCCTACAAAGGTCCATGCTTGCTCTCTCTCTGTCAGTATACAGGTCTCAGGGAGCACCAGCCTGTGCTCTCCCTCTCAGCATTCAGGTCTGAAGGAGCACTAGGAAAGAAAAGTGTTACTTGCTGAACAGTTGCTTTTTTTTTTCTCCTTTCAGGGGGACATAAAACTGAAGAGAAAAACCACTGAAATTTGCCACTAGAAGCCAAATTTTTAGTTCCTGCACCTCACCCCCAAAAACTGTCTACATGAGCAAACTGTTTTATTGCCATGATAGCGGAGGAAGGAAGCTGTCTAAAGGCCAAGTGCAGTGGAGCAGAAACAACTGTTTCATCATCGTGAAGATGACAGACTTGCCAAAAAGGGGAAATGGAAATGGGTTCCCACATTAGGAAACCGTTGGGTAGTTTATCAGGGACATCCATGGGTCTTGTGGTGGGGAACAGAGGGTTGGGTGGGATTAAGTAACCTCCCCCTTATCTCTGCTACAGTTGAAGCCTTCCTTTACCACACATTTTCAGTGGAGCTTTCTACTTCACTTAAAAGACTTGGGTTCCTCATCTGCAGAAGAGATGGTTTAAAATATTTCCATGCATGGTGTTGTAACAATGAAAATTAGCCAAGGCTCTTGAGTGTTTGCGCAGAAAAGCCACTTAAGAGAAGCCTACTGAGTTCTGTTACATTACACAGTCATGTTTTGCTTATTGGCTTTGTTCTGTAAGACGGCAAGCTATTTAATGGGGATAGGAATCCTCCTCTGTAAGATCTATGTATCCCAGGGTCTTGTCTTGGCTGAAAATTAATGTGTATATCAATAGCATTAGTCAACAGGCTTTCAGATATGAAGGTGTTTTGATAAGCTGAGCGCTGCTTTGTGGAAGAAATGTTATTTTAACCCAAGACTTTAATTGAGAAATGAAAAGTTAAAACCAACTGTTTGCATAAATGGGGCCTCACTGTGGCATAAACGGCACAAAAGACAATGACCACCCCTCCTCAACCTTTCCTGCTCGCCTGTGGAAAACAAGTACCCAGAATGAAGCTAAATCTTCAAGCAAGGCTGATCAACTGATTAGACAGTTAGTGATAGTGGAGAGCTTCTCATGTTGGAGGTCCAAAACCCTAATCACAATTTATCTTGAGCCATCTTTAGCCCTCCAAATAGCCATTCCTTGCCCATTTCTGTGTCACCTAATGTCCTGTGACTAATAGGTAAACCATCTTAGAACACATTAACTTAACAAAGCCCTAGTTTTCATCAATCAAGGCTAAGGATGCTAAGACAGTGTCTCGGCCTACAGGAGACTCGCCTTCCTCTCTACTGTCTCCTCTAATGTGCATTATGTCTTGATTTATGAGTTTCTCTGTTCTATTCCTATAAAATCGTCATGAAATTGCTTCCATGGTGGACCATGGAATTTGGGGTAACCAAAATCTGTGTTCCCAAGTCATGGATCCCAAGACAATCAAACTATCTCTTATCCCCTTTGAGGACAGAGTTGTCTTTGTCAACACATCTTAACGGGAGAGTACCTGTGTCCTTTGCCTCCCCTTTGACCAGATTTCTCCTTATCTCTCCCTTCTTATACATCTCACGTGCTTTAGGATCTAGGAGAAGAAATTTTAGTTCGTATACCCACAGTGATAACTAATTGATACCTCTAGTGAATCCTTTACTTGGAAGTGAGTATCAAACAGAATGGAGAGGGTTATTTATGAATAACGATGAAATGCTCTCCCCATGTGTATATAGTTCAGAATGTCTGACATGGGCTTAAAGATCAGTATATCCAAACAGTTCCACATACTGAAGGTAGAAATTCATATAAATACAACATTAAATAACTATGTACAAGTTAAGAACAATATATTAATCAGATAAAATTACCTGAATAAAGGAGGCATGAAGCCACATCTTTGTCCTAGTCTCTGTACCATGACTTTTGATTATGGTAGCAATAGAAAAAAAAAGCCAAATTTATGCATAAAATATTGTAGTGCACAACTCAAAAACCATTTTTATATATGTTTGGCTATAGTAACTTATCCCAGGTCAGTGTTTTATTTTAAATGCCTCATACAAAACATAAACTATGAAAATCATGTACAGAGTTCTGTGCTGATGTTAAGGAGGCAGAGGTGAACCAGCACCAGTACAAGGAGCAGATTCTTCTGTTGTGGATAATACGCAAGGACTCCTTTCCACACACAAATGGATATATTCAACAATGTCAATCAGAATTGCACAAAGAACTTTGATGTCATGAATCAGATTCAGTGCTGATTAATTTCATTTGTCTTCCAGTAGTTTAATAAAAGGAGGAGCACAGGAATTTAAAAGAAAACAATGCTGACTTCCACGTGGCCTCAAGAGTCACATTACACTTCTAAATTACGGAGGGAGGAAAGGACCAATATACGTTAATTTTGCCAAAACCTGGAAAAATGTCCAATTTCAGCTTGCACTTTTTCCAAGTTAATAAAATAAGTGTCTCGGATACTTTATTTGTTTTGTCTGATAATGCTCACAGGAAGTGTTGACTTTTTATAGAAGAAACAAAATTGAAACCAGACACAGGCGTTGTATCCTATGGGCTTCATCTTTCTTTTATACAAATTATTAAAGAAAGCAGATAAGCCTGGTTTTCCTAAGGTTTTCTTTCCTATTCTTTCTTTTTTTCTTATTCCACATTTAGAGCTCAGGTTAGAAGTATCTCCTTCTGTGGCTGAGACACCAAGTCCAAGAAAGATGGGAATAAATTTTGATTTAAAGTATTTTAATTTCTAATGCATGTTTTTCAATATGGACATGTAGAAAGGCTATTTAAAAGATGCTTTTAATTTCTTTCCACAAGCAAGAACGCCCAGAAAGTAAGTAGGTACTCTCACAGAAATGTTTGTTTCAATAGGAAGCTCAGTTTATAGGGATAATTGTCTTCAAAACAAACCAACTTTGTCCCCAGGGAGTTAGTGACTCCCTGCCATAAAGCTGCCACATAGAGAAGTCGTTGCAACTGTCTCGTCCACTGGCTACATGAAGAAGGACTGTTTGGTGAGTGTGGTGTCCCCGTAGTCCCTAAGTGCCCCCTTAGAAGGACCACCACACACTTCCCTCTCAGCAGTAAATGTCTTTACAAGTCTGTAACCCAGATTTGCTGGATTTCCACCCAAGGAAGTGTTATGAGACAACAACATTCAGAAGTTCTCCTTTGGGCTAAAGCCAACTGTGGCAAAAACAAACAAACAAGCAAACAAATAATCGGGGAATGAAAGGTAAGGGTGGCAACTTGAACAGAAGGTGGAACCCCGTTTCACTATGAGCTCAGTCTGTGCTGTCTGCTTTGAACGAGCAAGACTCAACACATGGGAGAATCATGTACTGTGGAAACTCCATGTAGGGAGTAGCTTAAAAATAAAAAAGATTGGGCTGATGGCATTAGCACAAAATTCTGGAAAACTTATTAGGAAAGAGGCAGTCCGAAGGTATCAGTCAGTGGGAAGTGAAGGACAGAGGGACAGCCATCAATAGGGGAAGGAACAGAGGTCACAGCTACTTACAATGTCCCAAGAGTGGAAACTAGTGAAGACTAGAGAAAGAACTACTTTCCCTGAGCATGTCCACCCTCAGCCGAGGAAGCTTGCAGCTAGTTTCCAGCAAGCGGCGCCAGGCAAGCGTGAGACATGAAGAAGCTTCCAGGCCTCTAACCTTCTTGGTGGAATTATGCTCTCTTCTTTTCAGGTGAAAGAGAGACTTTGAAAGAGCTAGGATGCTTTTGATCCTGTGCTCTGGTGAATATTAACCAAGTTTTAAAATACAATGGATTCTTTCAATTTAGAAATTCTTCATATTCATTTTTTTTGCCAAAATGTTTAAAAAATTCAGAACTAATTTACTTTCTGACCATGAATAATTGAAATAGAGGCGATAAATTTTTCAAGCTTAAATAAAAACCTGATAGCTTCTCTGTGTAAGCATAAGGGACAAGGGAAAATGTCAATGGTTAATGAATAATCCCAGTCTCCTTCCAATAATGAAAAATCAGTTGTCTAAGAATGGATTCATTGGATAAATACTCAAAAGGCATTAATCAATTCCATGCCTAACAAGTCAGTGTGTCTTGACATTACTAGTGTGAAACAGGTACTCATGATGACAATTTCACATTCATTTTCCTGTTTTTTAATATAAGTGGTAATGGAAGTCAGAACGATTTGACTCTATTTATTTTTATTCTCAGTTGTAGTCACTGCCTCTAGACAGTGTTTTCCCCTCAATTCTAACATGCTGCTTGCAAACTCTGGGCTAATCTGTCCATTTGAAACCCTCCAGGGCACAAGGCATACTGTACACACACCCCTGATGTAACTAGGTTGTGGCACATCCTACTGAATTATGTGTGTTTGTGACTCACGGTTTATACTGATGCACTCTGAGTGTGTTGAGTCTTGCTCGTTCAAAGCAGACAGCACAGATTGAGCTCATAGTGAAACGAACGGTTCCACCTTCTGTTCAAGTTGCCACCCTTACCTTTCATTCCCCAATTGTTTCTTTCATTTTTTGCCACAGTAAGCACCACACAGTTATCTCAGTAAAATTACTTGTTGGCTTGGTCTATTTTTTTTTTTTTGATCTTACCTTTATGAGTTTTAAGGTCAAGGTTTCAAATTTGTGTGACTTTACAGTACTAACTTGCGTTCAGGATGCTCTCTGAATTTCTCAACAAAATGCCGTAGATACAGGGACAGTATGGGAGACCCCCATCTATTTTCTTCTAACACTTTCCTTACTCTGGTTAGCCATGTACTTAATGCATAGGTTGTGATCAAGCAAACAGAATTTTTTGCATTGTTTGCTAAGATATCAAGACAGAACTTTGGCTAACAGGATATTCTGATCACCTTCTAGTTTTCACCTTTGGAGAGAAAAATTGTTAGAAAGTCAAATCAGGAATTACACAGAATTTTTAATGTAAAATGATGAGAATCACCTCATAAATGAAAACTTCTTCCCTTAGAATGACTCTAAAAGTTCACTTCTGAACTTGAGAAATGCTAACTTTGACATGAGAAACCTGGCAATCCTTAGCCATTGCACCAAGAGAAGTCCAGGCTAGTCAGTCGCATGCAAAGGTTTATGGAGACACTTTTATTCAGAGGTCAACAACATGAAGCAATGTGAGGGAGACCACAGTTAGGTGGCATCCATCTTGTTTCATGACCTGTGACACTGCACAGCTTCCTGTCCTGCTCGTGTACCCAGCCTGGGTCGGAACTCTAGTTTCTCCCACTAGAACAAATGTGGACAGTGCATAACAGATCACCAAATAATTACAATAATGCATTTTTCTTTCTATTACACATAGGGAAATAATTTACTGAACCTGATTTATGAGTGCTTTGTATCTAATGAAAATAATATCTTTAATGTAAGAATTGTTATTTTTAAATAACTCAAAGGCATTTAAAAGGTCAGGGTTTATCGTATATTGTGGGTGAAGATAACCTTATGATAAAAACATAAAAAGGCACTGTAAATTTTTCCATCTTACCATTTTATATTCTTTCCAGCCCCTTTGGAAGTCCAGACTTCCATCTTCACGGTGTTGTATTACAGTCCAGCCTCCCCCGTTCACATCCATATTGCAAAATACCTGAAAAACAACAGAAAAATAATGGTACATGGAAATTACATACAACTTAAAGAAATGTATGACTGATATGTTTCAAAATATAAGTAGGATATACAGGTCTAGCCTGAAAGACAACAAAAAGCTATATTTCGGGCATATTATTGATTACTTCTCCCACAATTTACATTTGTGCTATGCCTGATAATGTTCATCAGAAATGTTTAATTATTTCTAAAACAAAAAGAATGGCCTGCAGAAAATTAATAGCTTTGGTTTCAGACCACAATGCAGTTTCAGAGGTCGGGGTGTAGCTCAGTCGTAGCATGCTTGTCATGTATGTGCAAGATTTTGGGGATAACCTCTAGTACCCCCCCAAAAAATTAAAATCTCAAATTTAAATAAACACTTGTGGAAGTTTACACTTAAAAAATACTAAAATTCCCAATGTGACATACTATTTTTTTGGTCAAAATATAAAGTTCAGTATTCTTTAATCTATTATTGTAAAGTCAATGCAATTAAGAATAAAAGAATCAAATTTCTATATTTTATTGACAAATTCTCATATGCTTACATATCATAATACATACTGTAATGATTTCTCCTGTTTTATAAATTTTACACAGGAGGCAAAATTTGGTGAATGGAGAACAGATTGTTTAAATTTTAGTAGCAAATAATATCGCTTAGTGTACGCCTCCTGATTGTGGCAAGCTTTTCTTTCCTATGTAGCAGAGTTACTTGTAGATTTAATGGTAATTTCAAAAGAGCTTGCATGCAATAGCATTTATTTGAAAACTGATTCATTCTCGCCATACTTCTGCAATGGTCTTGTCTTTGGATGTCCCCGAGACTCACAGCGCATGAATATAACAGTCTGATTTCTCAAGAGCTGCAGCATGGGGAACGGCATTCCTCCATCAGTTGAATGGTAAAGCATACCAAAGGTTAGCTAAGTTGTGGGACTGAGGCAAGAGCAGTGAGCAGGTGCTAAGGGTAGGGTGTTTACCCGAGGCCTTAAGTTCCAGCAAAACAGCCAGGAATATAATGGCAAGAACTGTCATTCACAGCAAAAGCTTTCAGTGTACATCTGGGTGACAGGAACCAAAACACACAGACCTGTGTGTGCATGTGAATCAGGACAGGTCTCCTGAGGGCTCTGCCTCCAGTTTGACACTTACCCTTCTGTTCTTACCCCTAGTAGTCGACTCATGTAGAAATTCAGACATTCTAAGTTCTCCTTCTCTTCCCAAGATTACTCCTCTGCTAATCGTCCACTTTCTCCACCTGCTGTGTCCTCAACATGACTCCTAACAAGTCTGCCTTTAATTATAAATATTCACCTCTGCCCCTCAATTCTAATGTATTCATCCACTTACTGTTTTCACTCATTGATTCTTGGGCAAAGAGTCTATATTATGAAAGAGGAAATTTTGACAAATATGACACGGATCATGTCGTCAAAATGCCTTGACAGTTCAATAATGATTGCTCTCATAGGGGTAAGAAGGCAGCAGAGTCCGTAATTTTCCAGCTTTAGTGACTTGAGGAATGAAAGCAGAAGGGGCAAACATAGAGACAATGCAAAGAGCTAACAAGTGAGGAAAGAAATGATTGACATTTTGGACACTTCGGGCTGCATGTGACATGGGCACCCAATAGAAGGAGTATCAGATGGTCATGAAAGATGAGATAATCTACTGGAGGCCGACCCAAGGGGTATGAGCAAGAAAATGGGAGGATAAAGAAGAGTCATAATTTGAAAACTTAATGTGCATTTTCTAACTTAATCTCAGAACAGCTTCTGAAAGGATGATTATTATATTTATACTACAAATGCAACACTGAGATTTAGGTTTTGTAAAAGTAATCTACAGTGGTTATACTTATCAACTATAGGGAATCCAGGATTTGGGTTGGATTTTAATTAGACTTAGGGTCTGAGGTTTCTGTATACCGAGCTCCAAATTATTGGTAATAATGTAACTGAAAGCCAATGTTGACATCATTAAGAACAATCTGTTACTTAAATAAATAAAGAAAAAGTGCTTATAGCGGGAGGGGGAAATCCATGAATGGGTTTTAGTAGACAATTGGTACAGATAATATACATCAATAACTTGTAAATGGGTACATATTTTGTTTTATTTGTTGTTATCTCTAGTTTCTCAAGCAGTGGGCAATCTACTGTAGATATTAAATGAATGTTCATTGCAGTCATAAGAAAATGTGATTACCATAACCCCAAGAAATTGAGCTATATGTGGGGTTGGGAGGGAGAATAAATTAATCAACTATTTGAGAGAAATCAAGTTAAGTGAATATTTTCAAATATCTAGAAACTTTAAATGAAGGTGCCATTAGCGACCTTGGCCAGAAAGATTTCAGAATCTTTATAAAACTAAAGTCAGACAGAAGATTTTAAGCAGAGCATGGGTAGAAATTCCAAAGAAGCACCCGGAGAAGCTAACATTTGAAAGAGATAGAAGTGAAAATATCAGGGAAACATTCTGCTAGGGGAAACTAATGTCATTAGTTTCTTAATTAAATTTTGCACCACATTAACTGATTAATCCAAAGAAGGAATCTATTTATCTGTCTATTTATCTATATATCATCTATCCATCTGTCTATGTCTGTCTTTCCACTCTTCTCTTTCTCCCTTCTGCCCTCCCCCCATTTATCTCTTAATGGAACTACATACTCAGGAAAGGACTCAGTGCATCGATAAATGTACAAAGCGTAGAGAAAACTATGCTATGCATTTTCAAAGACAGTCACTTGCTAATGTAACTGTACACACTTGTTTTAAATCACTCACAGTTTTTTCCCCAAACACAGCTTGCCTTTTAAAAGGAGGCGTCCAGCAACTTGACATATTAAGTGCTGAGAATGCATTTCAGGGGACAACTCAGAAAAAGACAGAGGGAGAAATCACCAGGATGAGACACAGAGAAATAGGTTAAGAGATTTAAAGTGGGTCTGATTCCTGTGAACACCCAAAAGTAACAATGATAGTAGATGCCAAGGCAGGATGTGGGGACAACAGAGCTCAGCAGACTTGAGGGCTAGATTAAAGTTTTAACTCAGCTTTCTCTCAATTTTCCCTTTTTCTTTCTTTCTTTCTTTCTTTCTTTCTTTCTTTCTTTCTTTCT
>LOEQ01000420.1:166674-217483 GCA_001685075.1 Bramus lutescens | reverse complement strand
CTTTCTTTCTTTCTTTCTTTCTTTCTTTCTTTCTTTCTTTCCATGTGTATGTGTGAAGGTTAAGTGTACATAGCATACTTACAGCAGTGTTTGGCATAAGAACTGCCATTACTCTTAGATCTTAGATGTGCTTTATGGACAATATAATACAGGTTTATATTATGCATTACTTATTATACATATTTAGCACATTTACTGCACTGAAGTGTGACATTGAACATGATTTATATTTATAATTTATTATTATTATTATTCACAACAAAAATATGCAAGTGTTCAACAAGTTTGCCTAGCAAACATGATTCTTGGTTTCTGTTTATTAATACTGGCCCTGTGAAGATTGAGCATGCCAATTTGTATTTTATGTCAATTCAAGAATTTGGATCAATATTGAAAAAAGTGAAAGAAACCCCAATTATTTTATCTATATTCTGAAGAAGAAGAAAAAAGCCCATTCCTAAAAGATTAAGGACATTTCATGTAATAAATGATCATTTTCAAAAGGGTTTGAACACAGAAGATCCAAAGGGTTCATTTGCTGGTCTTGTGTGGTCTATGTTATCTGGCATGCTCTTCCTGTGACTGGAGTCCTGCTCCATTTGCTACGTCTGGTGCATCTATTGATTCGATGACTGGAGTTTAGCTCTGTCCAAGAAAAGGCTAAACTGGCTTCTTCCCCAGGCAAGGCCAAAGCTTTCAAGCATTAAACACCTTTTAACTTAATACGGAGATTTAAACCCAAACAAAAAGGGGGAATTTGGTTGACATACTTTTTATGCTTCTATGCTTTATACAAATTGGAATGATTAACCTTCTGGATGTTAATTATTTTTCCATAACCTTAAATGGAAAAGGCTTAACACATTTGTTACAGTACTTTTTCAAGAATTAGAGGAACTATGAGTTCTGAAACAAAATTTTTAATATTTTAAAAATAAGACTTATGATTTAATGGCTTGGTTTTGGATGAAGCAAACTGACTACAGGGCATTTGGCTTTAAAGACTTGTGAAATAAAAAGAGACTTCCATTTCCCTCTACTGTGCCTTGAAGGGAACACCAAGGGAAATAACCACAAACCATGAACACTATGAAACAGAAGAGAGATATAAAAGATAGAATTCTTGTTTTCCATCTGCTTGAAAAAATAAATCATCCCGAGCTAACACTTTTGCCATCCACATGGCATCTGAAAAACAACATTTTTCAAACTTTAGCGTGCTTTTTTTTTTTTTATACATAGAGCGGACCTGCAAGGATTCAAATCTCAGTGCTGAGAGCGGGAGGCAAGCAGAAGCTCCCATTCCTAACAGAGAACCTGGTTCTAGTTGACATTTACTTGCAAAGGGAAACATTCTCCAAAGTCATCTCCCAAGGAAGACTAACCATGCTTGAGGGCAGGCCCTATTCCCAAAGGTAAATAGCAGCCCAAAAGACCTTCTGTGGCATTGTTTGTAGGGGGTTTTTCTCAGTTCACTGTGTCTGGGCATTTTATACACTACTGGTTCTTTGCTGTGTATTATTGCTTCTGATTGTGTGTTTTTATGTTTTGAGGTGTGTGTGTGTGTCCCCACATATGCACATGTGGTGTGTATCTTGTGTTTCCTCTTGATTAATTATTATTATTATTATTATGGTTTGTTTTCTTGTTTTCTAAAAAAAGAAAGGCAGAAAGCATTGGGTTGGGTGAGTAGGTGGTTGGGGAGAATCTGGAAGGAGTGAGGGAAGAAAACCATGATCAAAGCATAGTGTATGAAAAATCTGTGTGCTAAATGAAAATAAATACATAAATAGCTCTGGTAACTGCAGTCTCTAATCTTCTGAAGGATGAGCATTTGCTGTCAGTTGCTTTTTCTGTTGCCTTAAACACCCCAATTTTATTGACTGCTTCTTACTCCATATCATACACACTGAACTCAATTTTAGTATTGTTACTTTTTATAGACTTCAGTTTCCTTAACTTCTTATGAACTTGTGAGAACATTACAATAAGAAAGAAAAAGAAATGAGCTTTTGGTAAGTATATTCAGGGGAAGTAGCAGCTGTTTTGTTGATGGTACCCTAGTCTATTTGGGAGGGTCTAATAATAAATTTTCTCAGTGCCTTTTATTGTAATTAAGAGAATATCAATGATTTGGATCACAAGAAAGAAAGTGAAACCTTATAGGATATGGGGAGTGAAGTAGATTTTAATAAATTGTTTCCTCATGCCACAGATATGTCTTCTTCAACTTCATATAAAAAATTGGTCGATGAAACTTCAATCATCACCAATGTAAACAATTATATTTTAAGAACTTCTCTGAAACTGGAAACAGATGCCTGCTTTCAAAGGCAATGTTCAATAGTTGCCATATATATATATATATTTTGGGCAAGTTGTCTTTCTGAAATTAGGATGCTAGAAGCACACAACTTCTTGAGCTGTTGAAAAGGATAAATTAGTGTGTCATAGAGAAATCAAGTTCTCAGAACCTTGTGTGTCAAACTGTTAATGATCGATATTTTGAACTGTTCTATTAATCATCTTCTAGATTACTTGAATGAAATTCATAAACATTTGTTCTTTCCAAGGCCGTGCTAAATGAATGTAGTAGGAGATTTCAAACAAAATGCATTACCAGTCATAAAAAGTGTAGCTATGCCAGTCTGAATCAAACAATATTACAACTCATTAGAGAATCCTGTTGGGGGAAGACAAAAATTACTCCTTTAAGCTTCTGCTTATGAATACTTTTAGCTTACACACTGGAAAGATTGGAAGAACCTATTCTAATGCTGTAGCTGGCTCCTACGTTGAGCCCCTCAAGAGAATATTTTAAAATTACATTTCCACAAGTAATAAACAAATAATTAATAATTGCATTAAATGAATCTTCTAAGTTGTTCTCAATACAATAATTTAATAATCTAAATTATTAAATCCATAATGTCATGTATCATTTGGACGAGAGTTAAATGTATGTGAGATGCATGTTTAAGGAGTTAGATAAAATATTCCTTTTGCTCTAACAGGAACAGTGACTTAGTATGTAGCCTGAAAATCATTTGCTTCTCAAAACAGTTTGAAAGGGAACTGAATTATGCTTTTATTTAAATAGAATTATATTAATTGAAGTTCACAGAATGATTCTTTATGTATGCTCCTGTCCTTCCCTGGCGACTGCACAGTAGCGTGAGCGACAGAGTGAAAACAACTCTCAGGACTTGTGTGTGTGCATGTGTGTGTTGTGTGCAGATTTATTTTTAGACTATCAAACCCCCTCCTAACCCTCAGCTTTCCTCATCCTTGTATATTCACATTTTATATATTTCTTTGTTTCATTTTATTTTAAGCCACAGATTTCCTAATCCAAAAACTAATGCCCAGAACCCCCGCAGGAAAAGCATACGACATCATGGAGCTTTTGTAAAAGTGGCTGAGGTGGGAACACAGAGGATTGCACATGCGCCTTTGCCCCTTCCTGTGCTTTCTGTCCCACCTTCCCCACTCCCATCTGTAAAGCAAAACTGAAGGCTTCTTTTCAGAATAAAATTTTGTTTCAAGAAAATAGAAAAATAGTGAGACAACTCTACCCAGTAGCCCTTATTCAAATCAGTATCAAGAGACAGGGGCAGTAAGTGATTCAGCCTTGGACCGGAAGTGGACTTTAGGCCAGACACCTAGCCTTGGTAAGTGCATGATATCTGGTACAGGGGTCTCCAAGATTCGCTTCCCTTGCTTATCAAAAGTCACGGAAAATCAGGGAAAAAAGTTAGGGATGCTAGGTAGACATGTTGAGGCTTTCATTATTAGTGCATTCTTTCTTTCATCTGTACACTCTGGTGCTTATTGATTAAGGACTTACTATGTGAAGAAGACATGCTTAGCCCCAGGAAAGCAGAAATAAAAAGCCATAGTTCTACCTTGTAGAACTTTAATAGTAGAAATGTCCGGCAAAACTCTTGGGAAAACCTAAGAAGGCCTTTCATGAGCATGTTCACAGGATTCAAAGAAAATGAAGGTTTACAAATAGATGTGTCAATGAGCAGAGGACAGTGTTTTGACCCAGAACAGACTTCCATCTTGGGACCTTGTAAGTTCAGAAAACATGTTACAGTAAGCAAGTCTACTGCCTCTAATTGCACTCTCTTTTTCTGCCTCACCTAAAGGTCCCTCCATAACCTCCTTTAAAGAGACATTTCCAGCACTACACTTCTTCTATTTTTGGTTGTGAGCCTAGCCTTTAACGGCTGAGCCATTTCTCCAGCCCCAGCACTGCTCTTCTTTAGAACTTGGTAACTGTCTTCTTTTGGCAAATGCCTGTCTTCTCTATCACACTCAGAACTGTTTGTCTTGTATTTGTGTTTAGACAGTGACTGGCAAATGAATGGCATCTCATTCATTGTACTGAGCGAAGGCATAAATGAATGGTGTAATGGACAAGTTCAGAGGGGTCTCTAAAAGAGAAAGGATAACAAGATTACTTCATTGCTTCCACGTTTACTTTGGGCACCGACCGACATAAAGATGAGTCTCTTCTTCCAACTTGCACACAAGTATGTATGAGGGGCTCATCCTTTCATTACCGTGTGTTAAGATAAAGATACATTTTCCCCACACCAACAGAATCAATAATTATCTAAGGAGCTGAATCTGGCCCACTCTGATGGTGGAGGACATCTGCTCCCTGACATCTTGGGACTTTAGAAGATGATTTCTAAGGCTTCCCCATGCAGTGAAGGTGCACGTGACCAACAAACATTTTTGAGCACTCTGATATTCAAGGAATGTAAGAAAATAAAATTTATATGACTAACAGATCAGAAGTACTGGGGTTAGAGGATTCAGCAAAATAGGGTTTTCATCCCCTGTGGACCAGAGAAACACACTCTCTCTGAGAATACAAAAGAGCAGCTGAGGTGTGTGTACATGTGTGTGCGAGTATGCATGCATGTGTAGCAACATGTATTGTGTATAACAAACTTACAAATTTATTTGATCGTACAGCAGTTCAACTAGGATCTGCTTTACCTTACCTAAACAAGCACTTCTGATTTTACCTTTTTGGGTTCTGGCATATTATTAAAATAAATAGTGTAGATTCCACTCTTATTAAAACCAGCTTGATATACATCTGCACAGTCTCGAAATGGTTTCTCTTCTCTTTTTCCTTCCTTTAGCAAAACTGCAAAATAGAAGAGAGATTATAATATATAAATAAGAATATCAGCATCATTACCATCCCAATGGCCTGCAAACATAGCAGGTTTTTGCAGCCTTCACACAATATCTATATTGCATATACTGAGAAATAAAACATACCACCCCAAAGTAACTGGCAAATTGAAAAAATAAATTTAAAAAAGCTGTAAATCGATTTTCATTTATATATTAATCTGACATCTATTTCTTTACTTTAGTTTTTCTATATCATAAAATTCATCTTGATGAACAAATTACATATTTATATAATGCTTCCTATTGTTAGCAATTTATGTCAATGTTTACTGTCAAATTTATAGAACAATTCTATCTACATTTCACAGAGAAGTTTACTTATTTATTGCATTGTTGGAAATTTCATGTCTCAGGTACATGCTCTACCAATGAGTTCTATCTCAAACTCCAGGGTTAAGATATGAAAAATATCAAAGACAGCAACAATGACAACACAACCAAAAATACTTTCTGTCCTCGATATTGATGGTGCACACCTTTAATCCCAGCTTTCAGGAGGCAGAGGCAGGCAGAGTTTGAAGCCAGCCTGATCTTCAGAGTAAGTTTCAGGACAGTCAGGGCTACACAGAGAAACCTTGTCTCAAAAAGAAAACAAACAAAAATCAGGAAAAACAAAAAGGGAAAACATTTAAAAATACAATATTCTTATTAATTCTTTAATAACTTCCTACATTCATACAGTGCATTTTGATTGATTGCCTCACCCCTCCCAACTTTGCATCATTTTTTTTAAATGATGGACTCACACAGTCCAATGCTTTATGCCCATATACTGTTCAGTGAGGGACCGCCTAGTGACTCATAGTGGACCTGCCAGGTACACACCTTTAATACAAACTAACTCTCCTTCCTTCAAAAGCCATCAATTATCAATAACGCCTCAGCTACACGTAGAAGCTTGTGAATCCCTGTTTCTCCCATCCTAGAACCTTGACTGGTTTGACCTCATGAAGATCTTGTGCAGAGAAGCAGAGCTGCCATGAGCTCATGAGTGTCGTGGTTCTCTCCTGCCCAGATAGCGCTGTGTTGCTCCAGTCTTCCTGACCTCCGCCTCTTATAAGCATTCCACCCTCTCATTTTCAATGGCTCCAGGGCCTTGGTGAAAGGAATTGATTATGTATGTCCCATTGCAGATGAATAGTCCACAAACAGATGTTTTCTACACTAGGACCGGCTGCGAGTTCCTAAATTAGTCACCAGCCACTAAGCAGAGAAACTTCTGTGATAATGTCAAACAGTTGTACTAATCTGTGGGTTAGAGAACCGAATGTAGAGGGCAGTTTGATACTATCTCCATTTTGCATCAGAATAATAGGTTCACCCATGAAGCTTGGGAACTCCACAACCATGAGGTGTTGGACATAGTTACAGTACCAGGAAATCCTTTCCTCCGGTACAGTGGGCCTGAAATGCAATCAGAGTATGGCTGGTCACCCTTATAATACTTGGGCCATTATTGCGCTCTTGTGACCATGTTGAGAATTGCTCTAATAAAGTTTATACGATTTATTTGATTTCTGGAATTTAAGGAGATGGATTTCTAAGCTTATTCCCACACTTAATTTCTAAATAATGTTAATCTACACATTTTGCATCATCTGTGTGATGATTTACCTTCAGGGTATTTAACCAAGTGCAGTTAAGTTTTCTTTCTAGGTTTTAAATAGGCTTATAAATTGTTTTATATTCCCCCCCCCTTTATTTTTCAAGACAGGTTCTCTCTGTGTAGCCCTGGCTGTCCTGGAACTCATTCTATAGATCAGGCTGGCCAGAAACTCACAGCGCTGCCTGCCTCTGCCGCTTGTATGCTGGGATTAAAGATGTGCACCACTACAGCCTGGCTACTATTTCATCTTTTCAAAGTCTAATTGTTTAGGAGTTTTTGACTTTGGTTTTTAAGAAAATTTCTAAGAACCCTTCAAACAACATCCACAGAACACTACTGCCTATGTTTAATGCTTTAAACATCTACATTACATTTGATGTTTAAATTCTTTCTTCAAAAAGTACTTTGGCCATGCCAGTCATTACTTCACTGTCACCCAAACTAATAATGAGTTCTTTGGTGAGAAGAGCCTTATTTTATTCACAGAGCTTCACTCCTTTGTAAGTTCTCATTAAGAAAATCAAAATACAATTGACCCATTTAATAGCTCTTGGCTGAAGAAGAATGTGCTGTAGAAAACGTCAATGATTTATCATTCTAAAACATATGTAATACTTCCATAATTGGTTTCATTTAATTAAAGACTTTTGTAATAGTAGTCTTTGTTTAATGATTATGTTTGCAGTCACTTAAAAATTCACAATGATCCTACATAATAAAAACATCAAATATCCGCCATGAGTAACTGCTATTAAAGGCATCTGAAAAATGTGAAAAGGATATAAAATCTTGGCTTGAATTAAAAGTCATAGAACATTAGTTATCCTTTTATAAGTGATAAGCAGACTAATATTGGTGGAGTGAATTATATTAATGTACATGGTTTAAACTTTAAAACTGCTATATTATGTTTCAAAAGGCAAAGTATTTGTGTCAGATATGTTGCCATAATGGAAACATTAAAGTTTAATAATTCATCATTTTGTATGCAGCTAACGCCTGTGCTAGTGATTCTCCAGTTACGCTTAAGTGCTGCTATCACAAACCGCAATTTCAACACAGAATAAGTACACACTGGACAGTTCATATGACAGTGAAGAAGTGTCTTTTGTAAAATGTATGCAAAGAATCATTTAAAAACATATAGATAAACGCTTACCAAAAGGCAATTTTTAATGGCACTGGGCTAAAAGCAACAAAGAGTTTGCTAGGTTTTGCTTATAATAACTAAACGGACCATTAGTTTTCAAAATCACTTTTTCCTAAATACTCAGTACTTGATCCCTTCTAATGCGCAAATGTGGAAAAATCCTCATTAAGTCCCCCAAATAGGAATGTAAAGAAGTACGAACTGAAATTTATGATGGCATAAGAGAGTGAAAAAAACACAGGAAAATGTGGTGAACAGAAACCCATTGGGGGAAACTCATTTTTCTTTTTAGGGAGAGAGAAGAAGAAAGTCATTTATCTAAGAAGAAAATGTTTCTCTTACTGAACACACTACTTCCTGGCCTCATGTACGTGGTTATGCGAGGGAACACATTCCCTCCTTCCTTCCTTCACCTCCTGTGCCCTGTGCTTCTCCACTGCAGGAAGATGTGGGTGAAGGGGCTATGTGTGGTCAGAGAAGCCTTTCACACACATGCTCAGAAACAGGAAGAAGGGAAAGGTTGGCTAGTATCCACCTTTGTGGAATTTGTGTCAGTGCTGTCTAAATTAGTATTAAAAAATTCTCTATATGGGAAAACCTGCTATGGTTGAACTGAAAATTTTTTATCATAGTGGTGGTATGTGTGACATAGATCTTTGCTTTGATCTTCATTTGAATCAACGTTTTGAAAACCTGGCAAATCCTCTTTCCATAAGATGATTTTTTCCCTTAAATACTAGGCTACTTTTTCTAAATTATTGTCAATTATTAAAACTTTGATTTAGGTACGTTTAGAGTATTAAAACTTTAAAAAATGAATATGATCTAAAATTCATCTACAGTTTATCTGCTTTATTTTTATTTTATATTGTGGCTTAAAGAAGAGTCCATCTCTAAAGGTAGTTTGACCTCCAGGGTGCTTGTTAAATTCAACTTATAATCTGAAGCAGTCATAAATATTTCTGAGGTAGGCATGTCAATCACAAACAAAGCAGAATGGAGCATGGTAATAGAGAAGAAACAATAGTTGCTACCACTGATATAATAATGGTAAAAACGCTCATCATAGCAACCTTAAATCTCTACTCACTTTTCTGAAATAACCACCACCAGAACAGAGAAGCCCACAGCGGGTGGAGCTGCTATGGTCTTCCTCCACTCAAGTTCAAACCCTGCAGCTTACTAAATCCAGGAAAGCTAAAACCATGGGATCATTTGTAGGATTTTATTGATCTGACTTCTTAAAAAACTTTATTGACTTAATATATTGCTGCTTTGAGTCAAAAAGAAGGAAGTAATCTCGGTATGCCATAAGCTTTATCTAAGATTAATGATTCAAAGATTATTGACTATTAAATGATAATATCGTGATGCATAGACAATGTGTAGGTTGCTATTGTTTGAATAATTTCATTGTTAAGCACTAGAGTATTCTGAAATTTGGTGTCCTGTCCATATTATGAAAATGGATAATTGGTGAACATTTTGAAGTACAGAAATACAACAAAAGGTGAATCTGTTGAACTTCACATGTCGACAACAGTGATAAACTGTTCAAAGCGGAGATTTAATTAGACCAGAAGAGCCTGGAAGAGTGTGTGGTAAAGAACAGCAGGACAGAAAAGACATCAGTTAGCCAGAGCTGTGGAATGATTTAGAAAATAGCTCAAGGTCTTTGTCTGTTAAAGTTTACTGTAACAAAGACCAATGAAAAAGCGTGAATTTAACATTTTCCTTTCTACCTTAAGCTCCTTCTTTGACTGCCTACTATTTTCTTTTCCTCTCCAGTTATTTAGTTTCCAATGTGTTTAACTTTCCTCTGAGAATCTTGAATCCCGCTGTCCTAATCTGTTCTTTACCAACATCCCTTTTCTTCCTCGCTGCTCATAACCGTGAGTCGGGCATTTAAGACGGACTCAGGCGGCATTTGGCATCTGTGGTGATCTTTGTCCATCGTCACTCACCACTTCTTCACCACAAACACTGCCATTTCGAGGGTTTTGAATCTCGTTTTTCTGCATAGCTTATCTCAAATTTCATATGGTTTTTATAGACTGCTGTCACTCTGTAGACCCAGCCACTACCACCGGTTGCTCTTCTATGAGGACCAAAGTGATGTGACCTGTCTTTTCACCATTCCTGTGAACGTTGGCACTCACCACTGTTTATCTTCCCCTAGTGTTGACACTGAACTCCTCCAGCCCTCTTTCTCTTCCTCTCAGCTCCTGTCCTACTTCTTCCTTGTTGGTTCATTTCCACGTCACACACATTTGGATGCACACTGGACTTCGCTTCTTGTAGATTTACCCTTATACACTATCTATCATGACTTCAAAGTACTACAGAGATGACTACAATATAAAAGCATTTTAAACTTCATATCTTTCCCTCTTACTTTCACGCTTCTTATTTCTATTTATCTGTCAGGCTGCTACCTCAGCTTTGATTTACCTTAGGCTAGCCAATCTGCCAAACTCCATTTTCACTTTTTACCCTACTGATCCAGTTTCTTCTCCTGTTTATTATCATTGAAAAATTAGTGGCATTATAAATAATAATAATAATAAAACAATTAGCCTGCGGTTTTATACTTATTCACTCTACTTCTTGCCTTTTCTTACTAATTAATAAATTCAACACATATTTATTGATTAAACACTTCCTACATGTAAAATTTTGCCTAGACATTAAAGATAAAGACATAAGGACTATAAAAGGTATCCTTAACGATCCAACAGCCCGACTGCAGAAGGTTCTATTCTTTCATGAGAGCAGAAAACACAGCTCCCACTGGCACAAGCAAAAAGGCAACTTTAGGTAAGGCATGGTCAGGTTTCCAACAGTGAGAGCAGAAATGCGTTTCTTTATTGTCTTCAGGGGTCACTTTTATTGGTTCTCTACCTGGTCACAAGATGACTGGCAACAGCCTCTAGGGCTATAGTATTACCGGTGTAAACAGAGCATCAGAAAGAGAAAAGGCAGAACATTGTTATCTTAAAGACATATGTCAAGTGCGTTGGAAGCTTTCAAGGAGAATGCTCTCCATCTGCCAAGCAGACTCAGGAAGGCTGCCTCAGAGAGATAACACTTAAAATAATAAAACCTGCAGAACAGCTTAGCCGAGGTAAAGTTTAAGAGCCTGGTGTATCAGTTCAAAGACTTCCCTCATGGAGATATCAGCAATAAATCTAGAATGTCTTGGGAAAGAGTCGTTATTCATTCTTTTCATTTCACCTTATCTGGACAACCAAATCTTTGTCTTCTAAAGAGAAGAATAGGAACATGAGCAGGTGCATGTCTGTCTGTCACTAGCCAACATTCAGTTAGTAAGCAACTGGATGCAAGTGTTGACTGTGGCTTGCTTTTCTCTCCATTTGACCAACCAATATCAGCCCAGATGGTAGACGAACCACCCAACTGACTTCAGGAAAGGGCCATGAAAGCTGAGCAGGGGGTCACTTCAATTCAGGTGAACCTTCAAGAGAAAACTTCCTGGAATGTGAACTTATTAATTCTTAATCTCAGTTACCCTAGAGAACATAGAGAGCCATTAGCCCTGCCTCCAGAGACAAGACAAAACACTGGCTTCTCTTCCTAGCCACCTCCCAATAGCTTGCTGCAAGAAATCCATGACTCAGGCATTCTTTTTAAGACTCTTACGTGGTGAATGATCCAAGGCTTTTCAAGTTTTGCAAATATTAGATTACACATCGATAAAATTATCTGTCCAAGGAAGAACCTAGAGGAATTTTCCGAGCCAGCATCATTAGGGAGATCATAGCAGTTGGAATTGACCTGTGATTCCAACAGGCCACTGAGGTTCAGCAAGCATTAGGGAAGTAAAAATGGAAAACTTGACATGGGACAAACATGCTCAAAACTTGATTGATTTATTCTGCACTTCCTAGCAAGGTGTGTGGGCATTTTAAGAAAACTCTGCTTTGAAGACATTCCCCAGAAATCTAAATAATTTACAAGGACTTTCAGAAGTAGAACAGGGTACTTCTTCACACTAACAAGGGTGTGAAAAATGAGGTATTTACAGGTGCTCCACAGTTCAGTCTTTTGTAGACAACATAGGCGTGAAGATGAAAGATACTTCCCAGTGATGCTATAGTATATGCACAAATTTATAGTTATAAAACTACATTAAAGATTTCATTAATTAAATTTTTCATTAATTTTATAGTCTGACCACAGTTTCCCCTCCCTACACGTCTCTTGTTCCCTCCCCTCCCCATTCCTCCTCTGCTTCTTTTTGGAAAAGGGAAGTTCTCCCATGGGTGTTAACAAAGCATGGGATATCAAGCTGAGGTGGGACTAAGCTCATTCCTTTGTATTAAGGCTGAGCTAGCAACTCAGTATGGGTCATAGGTTCCCAAAAGCCAGCTCAAGCATTAGGGACAGGCCTTGATCCCATGGCCAGGAGTACAAATAGACCTACAACTGTCACAAATATGTGGAGGGCTGAGGTTGGTCCCATGTAGGCCCCCTAGCTGGTGGTCCAGAGTCTGTGAGTTCCCATGAGACCTGGTTAGTTGTTTCTTTGGGTTCCCTTTGTGCTTAGAAATCGTATGGTATTATTGTCATGTCTAAAATGCACATCCAAAGGTAAATATCTGTGGATAGATAGCCTTGTGTGATAAATTTAGCCAACAGAAAACTGGCTATGTATATGGATCTATAAGCACACACACACAAAATCCATAATATCCAAATTCTATTCTTAAATACTCTTAATCTGAAGTCTAAATTAAGCTAATATTTCTCTTCTTTTCAAAGCTACTGGTCCTCCACATATTCCCTCTGACACTGGCATAAGGGAAACCAGACCTGAGTATAATTTACTTACTACATTGTCATTTCAATTAGTTTATTCTGAACTATTCTACCTTTATCTGAAATATTTAGATGTATATTATATAATCTATAAATTCTTAAATATTTTCACAGTGGTACTACCATAATCATATTGATAATAAAGTCAACTCGTGTTCATTGAATACTACCAGATACTCCATTCTGAACTTTGTAGGTACAGTTTGTGTGGAGTGTTTCATTCCATCCTTATAGATACCTTACAAGAAGTTTTGGGGTATATTACCATGTAAACTCAGAACAATTGATGCAGTTTAATCTCATTAAAACTTGTAAGGGGCAATGCTCAGTGGCTCCAATGATGAGAGACATGCTACGGTTGGCCAGCTTCTGGAGTCAGAGCAAGCTGACCAAGATGCCCCATAACCGCTATTCTCAACTGCAAAGTCACACACAGTTTCTTAGGTAGTTTGACACAGGCCTTAATTCTGAATTAGTACAAGCTTTTCTCACGGAAGCGGGTTGCATAGGGAACAGATAAGAGGCAAATGTGACAGATGTTGACATGAGGGCTAAAAGGGAGACACAGGCAGCAGAATTGACCACGAGACGGGGATCCCCGTTAGACATGGGCATCTGTGATGGTACACAACTTCAAAAGCTAATGGGTAGGAATTAAGAGGTCCCTGGAGCTGGGCCTAGGGCTGGGACACAGGTCAATGGTGAGGAAGTGGTCTTATGTACCATGAGGCTCTGGGTTTAACCAGCACTTCAGGAGGACCTCTAGTTTCATGGTACGTTTTTTTTTAATATAAAAAGAATAATGTCACATAGTTCTAGTGTAATTTGATCAGTATATCTGAGTACGTTCTCCAATGGCCTCCTAATACAAAATAACTCATATGTAAAATTTAATTTATATTCATTTTTTTCAGGTATGAAAATAAGAGTAGAACAAAAACATTTGACTGAAAATTTAAAATGGAGATTTATGAATTTTTGTTTAATGAAGCAATCAATCATTTCTCATAAACTCTTTTTCTGTGTTTTCTCTTTGGGAACCCTACGGGCAGTTATGAATGCTGTGTGACCCCTGCCATTTGTTCAGAAGGTCAATTCATTACCAAGGATATTTCAGGTTTCATGTGTGTTAATTTCCCATGTAATGTCTTCAGTCTGGCAGAGCTGTATTGGTTTTACACAAAAGGCTTCCCCCCACATGTGGGAAAGCTTAAAAAGCCTGGTTTATGCTCTGTCATGAGTGGACAAATAACTGATTTCAGCAAAAATCCATTAACGTGGAATCAAAGTCCCCAGGCAATGCTGGACGCACAGAGTCCTTGCCAGATGCTTCTGAATTCTCCTACACCAGAAAGTCTTCAAGGTTTTAAAGAAGATAAGGGTTGACTGTCCTCATGTGACTGTCACTTCGCTTTTACACATGTGGTAGTATAAACTTGAATCCTCGACTGCTCGTTCAGTGCCACATGTGGCTCCATTCTGTTCCTGGGACTTCCGAGGGCATTAGGAAAAGACAGGGAACAATTGGTTCATGCTATGAAGAGGGTGGAACGGGCTAGGACACCAGGCAAGCACTTGGCTGTGTGATATTTTACCTGGTAGCCAAGCTGGACCTAAAACTAATGTCCCTGTTTCTAATTTTTCTATCTATGCCACCCTGTACTGCCCTCCAGATGGCGTATTCTGTACCCACTCCAAGGAACTCTGAAGGGAACATCGAAGTCAGATATGTGGGTTTTGAGTATTTATTATGGTTGAGATTAGTTGTGCATATATGTATCTACAAGTTTAAATATCTGAGCATCCTTCCCTTCACAATTGCGTTTCTACTTAAAACTGAACCCTAAGTTTAAGTTCATGGTTATGCAAGAACTCATTCTAATGTGCAATTATAAGATTCATATTTAAATATGAGTATAAATCTATGGAAATATACAAATTAAAAGAATTCAGACATTGATATTACCTTTATAGTTTCAGTTTTATAAGTCCATTATAAAGGTGGGTCATCTTTGATAGGTTCCATATTGATACAGTTCAACATAGATGATCTGGCTTGGAATGTGAGTGCCATAGCCATCTCTAGGATTAGAGATGACAGTATTCAAAAGTAGTAATAATTCTTTACCCTAAAGTAAATTAAGAATTTATAAGGAGCCGAAGTTCTTTATATTTGTTATTTATTACTATTATTGTGTGTGTGTGTGCAGATGTGAATGCATGTGCATGTACATGTGTGTGTGTATACGTGTGCGTGTTGTGTGCACACAGTGGCACAGCAGGTATGCACAGCTCAGAGGAGAACCCTCAGACGTTGCTTCTCTCTGTCACTGTGGGTTCAGGGGATTGAAGTCAGGTAATAGGGATTAAATGTTAAATGCCTTTTCTCAGTTTTCTGTCATACCTTAAAGCTTTTATGGATTACTGGAATTTTAAAGATACTTTGTAGTTGACTTTTAGGAAAATCTGATGCTGAAATTCATTTGTATGTATTTAAAGTTAGATGTATAGTGTAAAGTGTTTGGGATTTTACTCTTTATACTCCCTTCTGAAAATGTACACATTTCCAGGACATTTTTACTCTACAGTTCATGAGATGTATGCATATTTAATTATTGAATAGTGCTGATGGAGTGTGTTTCCCTCAGAGAACTCATTGGTGTCAAGTCCTATGCCTAACTAGCCTTTGCTGACACAGTGCAACCTGGATTCATGAAACAGCTACAGAACTTGACTTGTGTGTGGTTGAGTCCAAGAAACTTAGATGAGACTCTATTCAAACTATTTGTGCTTCCTTGCCTGAACTAAGCAAGCTGTGGGAGCAAAAGAGAACCAGGAATGGAGCTTTTTCATGGTTATGTTGGAACATGAGGAAGACTCTGTTTTTCAAGGACCCTTTCATGCTGGGAATGTCCAGGCCTAGCTGGAACTGGGAGATACCACTTTGCAGATAGTTGATTTTGTGTCTGATGTTGGAACTAATTCTAAAAGAGAACCACAAAATTTCAAATCTCCCTCAAAAGATGTGGTTTAGAAATAGCTCATGGATGAGGTCAGCAGCTGTAGTTTTTAATTTTGTTATCACTAGTTCAGCTATCCACTCTTCTCCCCCTCCTTTTTTTTATAGAAATTGCAACGTTCCAAAAGGCAGATAACATGCTCCATCTGAAAGAAGAAACACACTATGTCCAAAAGTAAACAGCCACTTTCCGCTTAAGCCACTCTCTCTGTTTTATGAAAGGAAGTGCTAGATAGTGCAGTTCATTTTACGGAAATTGTATATGTTTGATATATAATGTTCTGTCAAGATAAAGCATTTCCCCCCACTAAATGGGAACAAGGGCTCGCTATAGTATGCAGTTGATGACTTTGTTTATTTTCCTTTCTCCTTCTACCTAATGTTAAATTGTGCATTACAAGTGGTCAGCAAAACATCAAGTATCTCTCTCAATCAATGAAAGGGATATTTCCCATTTCCCCAATATTCATCTGAGTGGCTTTTATGGACTTTTCCTTTCCTCCCAGCATTTGCCCTGTTTTTGGAGTCATTCTGAACTCAAGAGACTTGCAGTGCAAGCTACCCTGTCTCTTGACTGGGTGATCTGCTCCGAAGACTCAATAGATACAATGGCAAATTCCTTTCAGATGGTAGAATTGTTGTAAGAACAGAGGCAAAGGACTCTGCGGTACCGGGAAGGATGCGAATGACTCGGTTCACCTTTTTAAAGAAGGCCAGAAGACTGACAATGATCACATGTTCATACCATTGTAATAAGCATCTAGCCCAAATAATGCAGAACACTGAAAAATGTGTCTTATCAGTCATTGCGGCTCCCAGACCATGTGGAAGAATCTTTTCAAAGGGCTCCCATGGGAGATTCCTAGAACTTACAATGTGAATTTTTAGTCAGGAACTGAATATGTTATCGTGCCCATGTCCTCCACATTTATTCTTCTTTCCTTTCTCTCCTATGCATTTGCCAGTCCAAAACTTTTACCTATGTTTTAACATTAAAGTTTCTTGAGCATAGATAGTCTTCAATCTAGGCAACTGAGACATGTATGTATATATACATATATGCATACACATACATATATGCATATGTATATATTATAGTTTTCCATTTCTCTTCTGGGGAGGGGCACCACTCCTAACTACTCTCCTGCTCACTAATATCTACTAACTAATTTGCTGGTGTTATTTTTTAAAATCTGATCTATAAGGAACTCTGAATTCGCCTTTCCTGTCTTAGTTTAATTTTGCACTTAGTATTTTATAAAATGAGTTTATAACCTTAGGAAATAAATTCCCTGAAACTATAAACAAATGCATGCCTGTGTAAGTGGGCTCCCCTCTACCCCTCCCTGCTATTCTTCAAATTCGTGGCCTCCTTTATCAATAATTGTTATTGTATATACATATGTTTCTTAATAATGTGTTAAGTATGTATAATATTACTTATGTGTTTACTGACAATGGAATGCCATTGCCTTCCCCACAACACACATGTTATTTGTGCTCTCTGTGAAGGACTGTTCCTCTACCATATTGCTTTCAAAGACATAGCCATCATCTCTCTTTTACAGCCAACTTACCTATGCTTTAATACTGGTTCCATTTTTCTAGGTATAAACATAAATTGGTCATATTTTAAGTTCCCCATGGAAGTTACAAAATGTTCTAGACTTATTACCTTCTCCACAATCTTTTAGTGAGAAAACCAAATACAGGTAAGTTTACATAGTACTAGAGTCACATTAAACATTTAATAAAACTATTAAGAAAAGTCTATAGATGCTGAGTGGTACCCTTATTCTGTCCTGGTGATGACATTTTATGTAGTGTGTGTGTGTGTGATGTCTGTGTGTGTATGTGTATGTCTGTGTGTGTATGTGTGTATGTGTATTATGCATTTTCCTGAGTGTTCAGATGCACTTGTGTGTAAACGTGCATGTGTATGTCAGAAGTCCACCTCAGGTTTTTTTCTGCAAGAGTCATCAACTCGTGTATTGAGACAGGGTCTCTCACTGGCCTGGATCTTGCTGAGCAGCCTTGGCTATTTGGCTAGTCGAGACCAGGGGATTCACCTCTCCCCATCTTCCCATCACTGGGATTACAGAAGCTTGCCCCATGCCCAGTTTTTTCCCATCATTTCTGAGGATCAAACTCAGGTACCAATGTTCACATAGCAGGCCCCTTTCTGACTGTGCTAGCTCCCAGGTCTCCTTGCCTTGATATTAGTATATGTGTTTGGCTGGTGCTTGAAAACCTGGGTTCACCACTGATGAAGAATTCAGGAGCTTATTACTCATTTAGCTGTTTTTCTCTCAAATTCCAGTTTCCTAGAAGCCACTGAATTCTAAAACATAGTTTCTTCCCAGACCAATGAACAATGGGAGGACATGCAGGAACTTAACAAGTTTTTGTTATGTAAAAACAAAAATAACTGGTATTCCCTGGAAGAAGCTATGTAAAAAAAGAAAGTTGTTACAAAGCTACTTTTGAATGAATAGATAAATTCATGAATCACATTTTATTATGTCAGGAATGCACTCAAATGACTTAAACAATGAGATAGTGAATGTGTCACTTTATGAGGAACCTAAATAGTGATTCCTCTTTTAATTTTTATTTTCTTTCCTCCTTTTTTTGTCTTTTTGCATTCTATTCATCGATTAAATTCTAATTTCCTATTGCTTCCATCGTTCATGGCAATAGCTTAATTGCCAGTGCACAGGGATTACGATGATTGGTGGCTACAGGCAGTGGTCACCATGCCCAATTGTCCTCTCTAAAGCAGTGTAAACATTGTTTCCATGCCATTGTCACTGTGAACTTTTTAATTCTAGCAATAACTATGATCTGCCAAAAATCATGAAGCAAGCAGCTCAGCTCTGACACAGTGATAACATGGAACACAATATTTCTCTAGTGGGTAATGTGCCTAAGAACAAATGTGACCAAATATATGCAAAGATTACATGAAAATAAATGTGTTATCCAGAAGCTGAAAAAAGTGGATATGGTACAGTTTAAAATGACTGCTGGCCTGTGATGTCATAGCTGCCTGTTGGCACGTTATTCAAGTATGCTTCTCAGCAACATTTAGGGTAAGTGTTTCTTACGGCATCATATGTTCTAGAACTAAAGCACTATGAAATGGGAATGATTATTCTATGGAAAAACGGGTTAACAGTTTTTGAACCAAAAAAAAAAAAAAGAAACTTTGGGGAAAGTAACATATCTACTCATTGTGTCCCAGACAATCTTTGTCATGGCACCTTAATGCATTATCACATAATTTTCATTTCTTTGCAGGAAAACATATAAAATGTTTTGCATATTGTATAGGCCAAGCTTGAACTATACAATAGACAACAATAAGCTGCACATATTTATGATGTTCCATGGACTCTTCGGGTAAATCTGTGTTCCTATTTTAGACATCAGAAAACTTAAGGAGGCTAAAAGAGGAAGCTTGGATGGCTCTTAGGCATGAGTCTAGAGCACCGTGTTCAGTTATGCACCGAAGAAATCCTGCTTGCAGACAACTCTCAATGCTTGTCTAACCGAATTTTATCCCTGAGGAGAGACAGTAGGGACTACAGCTTAGTGACCGATCTGTGTCGTTGGAACTGTGTGCTTTGCTTTATATCAAACATAGCATTTCATTCTTTCCTTATCCTGGCAAAGGAGGCAGAATTATCCTGCCAGATGTTTTCTACCTGACCGTCAGACAGAGAAAACTCACTACCAATATATTCTTCTTGCATGGCATTATATTTGAGATCATTCCCCAAATGACTGAAGTACATTAAAATCAAAGTTAATTTTTTTGGTGAGCTGCTCATTATGACACTGTTTGAACTTTCAATATTTATTTTAGGAAATTTAATGTCATGTTGTGTTTTATCAATTTTACTATATTTGTATGCATATAAATTTAAAAGTCAACAGTTTTATATACACATCTGATAAACAGTAAGCCTGAATAATAAATAAATTTGGGGGCCATAAAATAAGAAAGGTTGGAGATGTGTTTAATTGCTATAATGAAAGCAAAGTTCATCTAGCAACATATTTAATTCAGCACTAAGGTATTTACACCTTTAAAGTTAAATGCACAGTGACCAAAGACTGTGTATGACTCACATGGGAGTATAAAGATGAAGAGGATTACCATCTTGATAGAAACCATAGTGAGAGGTACATCTGTTGTGTGCCTCTTAAGAGAACGAAAATGGCCAGGACGCTTACCTGAGATTAAAGGGAATACAAACTATCCAGACAATGTCTGCAGGTTTGAGAGCACAAAACCCAGTGCAGAACCAGACAGTCCTGCACCAAGTCTTACAGCTAAGACAAAGTTTGCTTTACGGCTGCATTATGAAAAGGAAGGACTATATTTGAAGTGTTGGAGCATCAGAAAATTCACTCTGCATTATTATCGCCACTGCCCTTTAGATGTTCTCATCATAGAGCAGAGGCCGACACCTTCCCCGCACCCTGAGTAGATGCTCAGCATGTTGGGCACCTGTCATATTTGCTATCATAATTTCTCAATAAATGAACAAAGAAGACGTTTGCTTACTGATATTGGAGTCAAAGTTCAAAGCACAGCAGAAATTTTAGTTACAATCCCTGCTGCCTCTAATAGCTTGAAGAGACATGTTTATTAGACAAACACTGAGGGATGAAATTAAATATGATAAGTAGACAGACATACGAGCTTTGTGAGAATCCCCAGTGCTGGACATTTCTGAAATCATGTACAAAACACTACCAAACTCCATGTGCTTAAGTCTCGGGATGATAAGAGAAATATGTTTTCAATATTTCTCCCAATGTATTCATCTCAATATGAGAATAGATAGGTCTCATATTAATGCTTAATTTATAAATTCTCATGAGCTCTATTAAAATTCTCTGGCAAAGTACTACCAAGCTTTTCTTCCAGCAGACTCTATCTCAGGGTTTGGCAAGCCCTGTCTGATTAGCAGGTTGTTTTCTTCCCCATCACATTGCTAAGCACACCCAAATGGAGCTCTCCAGACTCGCTGTTTAAAACAAGTTCTTTACAAAGTATCTCTGGAGCTTGTTTAGACTATCTAAAGGAGATACAATGTAAGGAAATGGAGTGTAACCGAGAAATGTGAAACGTCTCTAAAGCAAGATCTCTTCATGTCAAGTTATCTTGTGTATTCCTATCTCTACATGAAAGCAAAGAATGAAACACAGCTTTTTTTTTTTTAATGTAGCACCATGAGTCAAGGATCGGCCACATGTGTACACTGCACACCCACACTGAACCGTGATGTGAGTGGTCCCACCAGCCACAGCTCGATGACTACAATCAGTTTCAGATGCAAGTAGTGCTCTCCCTCATCACCATTCACAGACCCATCTCTGCTCAGAAGGGCTGACTGCAGGCTAGAACTGCAGGGGATGACCCCTGGCTCCAAACTTGAAAGCCCTGTACTGAGCTGCAGGTCAGGGTTCTGCTTTCACTGGATTTGTGCAAAAGTGCATTCCTTCAGGGATGCTTGGGTGAGAAGAGGGTAAGATGTTCCAAAGGGAAAGGAGTTTGCTACAGGAGTCTGGTGACTTGAATTGGGTCTCCAGAATCCATGGAGATCTTGAAGCAGAGAAGCAACTCTATGAAGTTGTCCCTTGACAGACACATGCACACTATGGCACACATATGATCATATTTTTACATACATCAATCCCACACACAATAAAGAAAGAAGAATAGATGGATGGATATCAGTCGGGTGGTGGTGGCACACACCTTTAATCCCAGTACTCAGGAGGCAGAGGCAGACGGATCTCTGTGAGTTCCAGGCCAGCCAGGTCTACAAGAGCAAGTTCCAGGACTGATTCCATAGCTACTGTCTTGAAAAACAAAACAAAAGAAGACAAACAAATAAAAGGATGGATATCTTCTCAAGGTATACTGACTTGCAGCTGTGTGTTTATATGACTCCAGATATTCCAGTCATATAAAATTTTAAGTTCCATCGTCACAAAGACATCCCTACAGTGAGTAGATGTCCTTGTTAGATCTCTGCACAGGACCAAGGTTAAGGGATCTTAATGGATACTTAACAACAACCATCTTCCCTTACTATAATACTTATTGAAGACCATCTCTTTCACCTTTTCACACAACCAGTACTTCCCTTCCTCTCTCTCCTGAAAGAAGAAACACTTAAAATTAATTATAAAACAGGAACTGCCACAAAACTCACCCCAGAACTCTGAACTAATTCTAAGTATTGCCTAATTTCTGCTCTATACAGGAGTATCTAACACCATAATGTCAAATATGCAACCATTACAGTATAAGAGATTTTATCAGTGTTAAAAGTACCAAAAATGAAAGATGATTTTTATAACATTCTTTTAGAAAGACATTGCAACACGCAAATTCAAACTTAAAAATAATTGTCCTGAACTTAGAGAGCAGTAAAACCTGCCAGCTAAATCTTGGGAATGCTTTTCAGGATGAAATTCATCTATAGCATTTGCATTGGCGCCCGTGTAACAGAAAACACTAGTAAACCTTTACTTGTTTGCATGAAACAAAATATTCACAAAGCCAAAAGCAGGAAAGAATTCTTACCACCTTCCTTAGTGCATAGGCTGACAAGGTTATGGACTGTGTCCATAAGTTCCAGCTGTTGTCTTTGAAGGACGCTGTTGTTGGTAGTGGCTCTTGTGAGTTGCTTCTCTAACTCCTGGATGATAAATGTTTGCCGCGTAACCAGACTTTGAAGGTTTTCCTTCTCCTCCTTCAAGGTGTCCAATTCTTCTTTGTGTTTTCCCTCCATTTCTAAAATTTTATGTTCTAATAAACTACAAGGAAATGAAAATAAGATTTAATTCTTACAGTGCTGGAGAAACAATGTGTTCTTGTGCACGTGTGGATGTCTGCATGTTCATCTGCACATGCACATTTGCTTACACATGCCACGGTGCGTTTGCATATTTCAGACAATGGCTTACAAGTGTCAGCCTCTTTCCCTCTGTGGGTTCTGAGGACTGAACTCAAATCACCAGGCTTGGTAGGCAGTAAGGCCTCTTACCTACTCAGCAGTCTTACTGGCTCATAAAAGTAGTTTTTGTGAGACAAAAATGTATATAGTGTCAACCACGTGAAAAGCACAAATCGAGACCACAGTGAGATTCTTTTTCACCATTGGCAGAAAGCCAATCATTAAGATAATAGCAACAAAGAGCCCCAGTGGCTAAGAGCACTACTGGTCTTAAGTAGGGAGGAGCTGGGCTCTGTTCTCAGCACCACCATGGCAACTTACAGACACTTGCACTTCTAGTTCCAGAAGATTGAAATGCCATTTCTAATTTCCCTGGGCCCACGCATGCCCCTGGCTCATGTACACACCCATGTACACATATGCACATAAAATGGATTAATTACGAAAAAGAAAATGACTTCAAGTGCTGACAGAGTTGTGGACAAAAGGAAACCTTTCTGCAAGTAAGAATCTAGGAGGCGGGTTCTGCAGGAACAGGAAGAAACTTAGCCAATTCTGTTGTGCAACTCTAGCTTTCGTGAAGTCAGGCTTCCGGATGACGTGCGGCTATCACAGTTTTTGAAATCGCTAGGCAGGCAGCGCAATAAAGGAAGACTCCATTACGTGAGTACCATAGTCTTACAGAGAAATGTGGGATACTTTGCTCAAAGTAATGCAACCATGGGAAGCTTCTCTCAGCGCTCTTCCAACGACACCCTCCTTGTGCAGTGTGCATGAAAAGCGACAAAGAACGCAGAAGCACTTGGGGCTCTCGGCAACTGACTTGAAATAAAAGGCATTTTACACTTTATAGAGTGTCTAATACACTAGTATTCTAAGGGGAAAAGACTTACTCAGTTTTCTTAGTTCTGTTTTCAGACGGTTCCAAGCCATCCTTAGTTTACAAGGTGCTATTCCAATGCAGCACACTCAGAATGGGCACTTAATTTACCTTGGAGAAATATAGAACTGAATCATTCCTATAAGTCTTCAAAAAGAAGACACTAGGGAGTGTTTTAAATTTAATACTTAAATTATACAATCTAGTGTGTTTGAAGAGTCAAACTTTCCAAGTGTTTGCGAGAAGGGGCAAGATGTAACATCTGACCATCTTTACACACAGGAAAAAGTGTGGCAAGAAACGCTCAAGGACATTCCAGGTCTTTGCTAACAAATCTGCTCTCCAAAAGAGAGTGTAGCCTAGTATATGCTAGAGAGCTGCTGGGAAGCTGGGCCCATTTGTGAGACCAGCCTTATTCACAGAAATTTTGGGAGTGAGCCAAGGTTCATATATGCCGGTTCCACATGAGTACCCAGTAAGGGACGCCACATTTCTCTCTTGAGTTTCCTTCATTCTACGACATGCCAAGACAGAATCCTTCACTTCTCCTGGCCATCCAGGGGCCTCTATTTGGAAAGGGAAGAGGAGAAATAGTTAGGGTCGTTTATATTTGTTTAAATCCCTGTTCAGAACTGAAACAAATGTTAGAAAAGGAAGCCAGAGTAAGATGAAAGAAAGGATCTCTAGGGAGTAAGTATGATACAGCGTCTTTTAGTAGTTGCTGCTGTGCCAATAACTTCTTGCTGCTAGAAAAACTCATGAGACGGGAAAAAAAAAGCCGAGGTAGAGGTGGGGGAGAAAGCAGTCAATTTTTTTTATTGTTTGTATTGATTTTAAAAAGTGCCATCCACATCCTGCTTGACTGAGGAGTTCTCTGCCGTGGGTGGTGGCAAAGCCTTCCTTTCTGCTTGTAGATTTTTGGCTTTTGATCTGAGAATTTACCACAACCGATGTTCCAGCTCATGTTTACTTTACTTATTAGTTATGTTTGCTCCTATTTCAGGAGAAGGGATCAGATACATGACTGCCACAACTCAGAGTCGTTAACTTATAAGAAAATCGTGTGTCATATTCACATCAGTAATCCTATACCACCGGGAAATCTTTAGCATTAATGGCTAAAATGATGATCATGTATATGCAGTTCATGACTTGGAAGCTAAAGAGGCATATGATTCTGGACAAATGTTCTAAGCAAGCGTTTGTATCCCAGAAGTAAAATCAGAGCTGGTCTTCCAGGTTTCCTAATTAACAGACAATATCAGAATCTAGTTATAAGTCATATTTATTAGTTGCTAAGTGCCAATAACTATCTGGAGTATAAGATGGCAATATTTCTACACTAAGGATTTATTTTTAGACAGCAAGCCTCAGAGAAAAATCGTAAGCAGCAAGAAACTTCTGTTTCCAACATAATTCATTTTTTCATACTCTGCGTCAATATTTTCCACTTCTGCATCTGATGTGTCTCTACAAGAAGAGCACTGGGAGAGGCTGCTGCTCCACTAGAGAAGTCAGTCAATGACATTGGGAGCATTGTTTTCAGCACAATTTGGAAAGCTATGAGAGTAAAAAGAAGATGAAGGAGATCCTTAATCCAAAGTAAACAATATTGGGTGTTGGCTTGTAGAAGAGAATTGGCTTCCTTTGTTAAGGGAATATACATTATCATATTGGAAAGAACATTAATTTTCATTACCTACTAAACAGCTGTTAATCTACCATGACTTCCAGGTTTCAAGTGGCATCAGCCCAGACTGTCACTTTAGAAGAGACACTCAGGAAGAAAAAGGAGCATCCATCATCAGGATGCAAGAAGACACTGATCATAGATATCTCAAAGGACGGGGAAACCAAAGCAGCAATGCTCTGGCTGCAATACTGGAACCTTGACATATGGAATAGATAAAGTTTCCCAGAAAGTGTTTCCTACCAGGATACTTAGGTCTCTCTTAGTAGCCCTCCTAGTCCAGTTATTTTCTAGTACTATTATAAGTAATCTTTTATATGTGTGATATCCCTTAGACTCTTTCAGAACGCCATCTCTTCCTGACCCTTCTGTCTGCTTTGATGGGACTCACCCTCTTTTTCATCTATTCTTAACGTATGGTTTCCAAAAGACTTTTCTCTTTCCTCTTTTTCTCTTTGGCTTTTTGTGCGCTTTCAAAGTCAACCTTTAGGCCCTGTTTATTTCAAATGGTTTGAATCCAAGGTTCGCTTTCCAAAAAGCTATATACAGTCTGTAGCTATTAACACATGTGTAATATATTAGAGTTACATAACACTTAAGAAAATCCCTATCTCCTTTGATTCTTTTTCTTAAAAATTTATTTTTTTGCTTATTCTAGGTGTAAGGGTGTTTTGTCTGCATGTATGTCTGTGTACTATAACAGGCAGTATCCATAAAAACCAGAAGAGAGAATCAGATTCTCTGAACCCTGAGTTATGAGTTTGAGCTGCCATGTGAGTTCTGGGAACTGAACCTGTGCACAAGGTTGTGAAAGAGAAACAAGTAATCTTCTCTTCAGTCTTTCCTTTGATTCTTATAGCATTAGAGTTGATTTGAATGAAACTGATTTCCAAGCCCTAGAATATTTGTAGCAATCTATACTTTTTATTTAAAACCTTAAAAAGTACATTTAGTGTTGGAATCAGCGCTTACAGAACATGTTCTCAGTTACTTTATGTTGGAAAGCTGCACAGATCCCCACTGCTATGAAACTGACTCCCCTCCACAACCAACCACAGATGCAGTGTAATGCAGCTTTTAGCTATGTGATGGTTTGATTAAGAGATGATCCCCCATGAATGTGGGCCTATACTTAATCCTCATGAGGGGTGCTATTTGGGTCGGTTTGGGAGATGTGGCCTTGTTGGAGGAAGTATATCACTGGGGGCAGGTTTTTTAATTCCTAAACTACAAGCCATTCCCAGTTTTCTCCCTCTCTACTTCATGCGTACAGTTTAAGAGGTGAGCCCTCAGTATTAATCCTGTTGCCATATCTTCACTGCATCATCATGACCCCTAACCCTCTGGAACCTTAAGAACATGGTATTTAACTACAGAAATAGAAAAGTAGCTACTATAACCTATTTATATTATTTACATCACACCATTAATTAAGCCATCACCAGAAACATCTCTGCAACATGTGCTCTTCATCGTCTGATAGATTTGGGAGCTTGAGAGGCACAGTATTTTAACTTGCCCATTTTTCCCATCTATAAGGAAAATCTTTTTAAAAAAAACTCAACTAAGATTTTATTTTTAAAGATATATTTTATTTATTTGTGTGTGTGTGTGTGTGTGTGTGTGTGTCTTTCTGTCTGTGGGCGAGTATGCCCATAGAGGAAGGCCTGAGGCATCCAATCCCTGCTGCAATTACAAGGAATTGTCAGTTGCCCAACATGAATACTAAGAACTGAACTCAAGTCATTTGAAAAAGTAATCAGTGAGCCACATTCCCAGTGCCAAGGGGTCCTTGATTATATCTCTACCTTTAAATGTCTGCCATCCAATTTAATCTTTTTATCCAATACATTGATCATATTCGATCTGGTCCCTGAATCCTTTTATAGATTCTCTATCATTACTCCTAATCAGAAAATGTTCAAAGAGCCATATCCACTAGATAAGAAAGTCAAATCTTGGGACATTAGAGCCTAAAACAGGATAAAAAAAAAGTTGTTGATTTCCTTTTAACAAGTTTAGCTGAGGGTTAAGCTCATAACAAAGCACGGGATGCTGACTCCAAACATCAGTGCCTGGGTTTTTGTTTCAGAGTTTATTAAAAAGAAAGAGAACTCCACTGTCAAACTTTTGGAAGATTCAGATTAAATAAACCCTTTTTCTTGGGATGCTTCTTTTGAGCTCAGTGTTCCATGGGGCAAGTTTACCAACTGTGCATTCAGCCTACACACACTGAGCTGCAAATTCCAAAACGGAGTTTCTCACAGGATTCTCAGTACTTCCTGTTTCCCATCTTTCTGGGAGCACTTTGAGAAGAGACATGCATAGGATTTTGGCACTTAACTTCTAGTTTGAGGCAGAGGTGCACTCTAATGAAGAATAAAATAAACAAAATAATCTAGGTCTTGAACTTCAGTAAAAGCTCGTGAAAGAGTATACATAATTTGAACATTCTGGTCGATTTGCCTGCCCTGAACACACCCTCCTTTTCTACAATATATCTTCCTGGAAATATTTAAAACCATTGGATACATCTTGAAACTTTCACATAAATGCTCTCCTTTTCAAATTGTTTCCCACAATAGAATTCTTCACATAGCAGCCAATGAACGCCTAGTGGTGATAGCTGCCTGCACTGTGTGTAAGTACAGCTCTTGACACAAGGAAGGGATGTTGAAAATATAGAAACGGCCTCATTTTTATCTGTCTGAACTTACTTACAAATGCTTTAATTATTGCCTTGTTTGTAGCATGCACTGGGTTACCATATGGTCCAAATATGGGCAGGGAAAGGACGACTTTTTTCTAGATTAAATTTATAATTTGCTACTAAATTAAATACTAAATTCTCTTTCAAAATATGGTCACGTTTGTTTGGCAACTCAAATTTGGGGCAGAATTATAGATACTATTAAGTCTGCATCAGACAGCAAACATTTGAAAGCTTGAGGAAATAAGAATAAGCTAAATATATTGTAGAAGCCAGAAATAAGGAAGAAAAAAAGACTGATACATTGTGTGACTTAAGAGAATGTAATAAAGATATTAGAAAATAAATGTTTAACTACATAAAATAGTTTCAGTAAATATAACAGAATTTATATGCCACAAAGAATTCACATGAGTTAGTAAAACAGACAAGTGATGAAAACACTTGGGCAATCCAGTCACAGAAGAACTACAAATAGCTTATAAGCATGAAGAGCTGATACCCTAGTAAGCATAGCAGGGATATTTGGGAAAATTAGAGCACACACACACACACAAACACACACACACACACATACACACACACATACACACACGGGGAGAATAGAAAATTCAAAGTAGTTGTCAACATTTTACAAAATTTTAAACAATCAAGATATAGCTAATGAATAATATTTTATTAGTATAAATGCAAATATGTTTGGCATAGTTGCATCTCTAGCCCCCACACTTGGGAAGCTAAAGCAGGAGTGTATTGTGGCAAATTCACAGCTAGTCTTTGCTTCACAGCTGGCCTGGGCCAATTAATGAGAGCCTGTCTCTACAAAGCAAAACAAACCAAGAGAAAAAATATAGCAAAAAATGAATAAAGAGAACTGTAAATTATGGTGTATTAAAAATGAGTGGGTGCTCACTCTTCAGAAAAAAGTTATGACCATATAATTATACATGTATGAATGTAAGATACTTATGACATATTTTATGAAATAATGGGACTAATCCTACATTTAAAATAATATCTAAAATATATGTGTATAACATATAAATATGTCCATATGTATAGTTGCATGCCAGAATGTGTTTGTGTCAACATTCTAAAGGTTTATAGATCTGTATAAAACTATGTACACTACATACTCATGATCACATTGATAGTGAACTTTTAGAAAGTATAGATGAATAAGAACCAATCTGTTTAGCAATTGGTGCAAAGGCATGTTGCAAGGGAAGGTGGTGATATGGAAACAGGCCAACTTTAATTGTACATACTCATATTTAATTTGTGATCTGCCTTACTTTTTAAAATTTTTCAAGGAATGAATTAGCTAGAAGTCTATAGATAATGGATTTTGCACCCCCTGTTAAGAAGTTCAAAAGTTGGGCTGAATTAGTGAGCCTTGGAGTGTAAATTAAGAGCCTTGGCTGCTATTCCGCTAGACACTAGATGAGCATAGTTGTGATGTGAGCATTATGGTTTAATAATGTTAAAAACAGTAAAAATATTTCAGTATTTAGTGTAAATCATATGATTTGTGTTTTTCAATGAAGGTATTTTTGTTATGTGCATGTTAGTCATGTTAGGGATGTGTGTGTGCATGTGTGTGTGCACAGGTGTGAATAAGTGGCATTTTGGGGGGCTAGCATCACTAGGGGCTAGAATTACTGGTATGATATTGGCATTTATTCATTCAACATTTGAAAAGTGTTTAAAACTGTATATACCATGCCAGAAGATTACTTCTTAAGGCTGTGCATTCTGCACACATACATAAGCACATATGTCATGGAATGGGTCGAATAACAGTAGAAAAGCAGTTATGTAGATTGTAATGAGGAAACTTCCCTCACTGAGTTAGAGAATGGCTCCTGGAGCTAAAGCAGTTTGTGTAGTGAGTTTTCAAGGATGAACAGGAGTTTGCCAACCAAATAAGGAATGTCAACCATGCTAAACAATTTAAGCATCAAATTAGTATAGAATAACATCATGTGGTAATGTGGGATACATCTGACATAATTGAACACAGCTACGCCTGCCAGGCACTGTCTTTTGTGTTTCATATCCATTCATATATCATTAATCTTCGTGTCAACTTCAAACAGTATTATCATCATCATCTCTATGTTAAACATTAGCCAACAAGCCACATAGAGTCTCATGAACTTGCCTAGACTCACACAAAACGTACATGATAGAGCTGGTTACAGCAAGAACAGAAGAAAGTGAAACCCAGTCAGTGTGGTCTCAGAATTTCTGCTGGTAGCTTCTAAACTAAAACCAGCAAGGGAAAAATGCTGCAGAATGATTGTATTAATAGCCAGGCACTGTGTTCTGAACTAAAGAACTTGAACTTCTTCAATCTGCTATAATATTCAATGGGTAGAAGAACCTCAGAAGAAAAAAGATTGGTATTTCAAAAAAAAAATAATGATTTTGTCCATGACCTGAGTAGATCATGCTGGCACAAAGCTAAAGATACCAAAGTCGCTGCAGGGGAACAGTTGAGAATTGATGAGAGTCCAACCTAAATATACTCAACTGATAGAGCTAGAAAGGACCGGATGTGTTTGAAAATAACTTCAGTGGTGGAAATCAAGATCGGCAAAGGCTGGCAAAGTGTAAAGGATGCAAAGAAAGGGAAGGGTTAAGATGATTCTTAGATTCTCAGTTGACTCAGAATTCTACATTATTCTCTGCTCCTGAGGCTGTTAAAACAGAAGAAGGAACATGGGTCTGCCATTCAGTTCATGATGTAAGAAACTCGACCTGGAAGATAAGGGTAATTCTTTCCCCAATTCTAGTTATAAGGAATAGGGTACCATACAGACTTCGGACTTTTCTTTCCCTGCTATTGGGGACAGAAGTGAGGGAGTTGTGCAATCTAGCACTCTGCTATTGAGCGTCATGCTTGACCCTGAGTACTTGACCTCTTTAGACATTTGTCCTTGGTCAATACCATACACAGCTAATGCATTTAAATACACTCTAATATCTAGTGCTAGAACTTAGCTCATCTTCCCTTTAGTACCTTTAAAGGCCTTATCAGATGGGAGATAACTCCAATTAGAAGGCTTTTCACTTCCTCCAAAACACAATTAAAACATCAATATTTCTTTAGTAACTCATTAGTAAGACAGAATTTAGTATCCTGCAATTACATCAGATTCAATCACTTAAAAATAATTAACTTAATGATTTCTCCTAGCTCCAGCTGGGAGATAGATAAGCCATCAACTAACTTCAGCAAATTCCCAGTGTAAACTAAATAGTTTATGTGTCCTGTTCCAACACTGGAAGGACTAAATAATAGTCTTTACCTTGGTAAGTCAAAAATCAACCAGCCTACCCCTTTCTTCAATTTTATATTTGTTTGTTCTAAGCCAATCACTTGATAACTGCTCCAGTTACACCCTAGGCTGCATCATGCTGGAAAATCTCTTACGGTAATTAACACAGAAAATCATCCTGGAAACAAATGTGAGCTCGGCTAGGTAGTAGCTCTTTAGTCATGGACCAGTTATTTGAACTCTGTAAGGTTCAGCCTTCTAATTATGATGCGGAAATAACAGACTCTTTAGAAGGCTCATTGGAGGGATAGCAACAGTGAATGGCATGCATCTGACCCAGATGTTTACGTTGTTAGAAGGCAGCAAGGCGGCCACTGGAAAGGCATTAGAAGAGCCATCAAGTGTCTGGTCCCATGCTACTCTGAACTGTCTTAATGACAATATCCCTTGTCTTTAATCAGTACATTCAACACAATTGTCAAGAAAGCCTGAATGCCCCACCTTTGGATAAATGTGTTAATGTTTTCCTTTCAGGTATACTCAACTGTGTGAGAGAAATTTCTTCTACAACATTCTTCTGCCTACCTGTGTTCTCCATTTGGAAAACAATTAAGTCCAATGGCCTAGGAGACCCATGCTTCAGAGGCAGTCTCCAAGACAGCTATGAATGCACATGATAACAGCAATCATAAACGTACTAAAAAATTTTAACTCTTTTTAACAACTCAATTTTGTTGTCCTTGAATGTAGAACTTTGTAGATGTCACTGTGGTGTTGCAGTTCAAAAGATTGGACCTGCCTAATGGAGTGATGCCCACTTGGTTAGTTGAATAAAATTTCATTGATGTATATTCTCCTACACACCTCTTTTTTTTCTTTAAACAGGGTTTCTCTGTGTAACAGTTTGGGGATTCTGGAATTCACTTTCTAGACCAAGTGGCCCTTGAACTCACTGAGCTCCACCTGATTCTGCCTGCCTAGTGCTGGGATTAAAGCCATGTACTACCTCTGCCCATCTTTTCTTCTTTTCTTTCTTTCTTGTTTCCCCTTAGACAGGTCTCACTCTGTAACACTACAGCTGCAGCCTATCTATCCTAGAATTCATCATGTGGACCAGACTGACCTCAAAGTCATAGAGATCCACCTAACTCTGCCTCTCCAGTCCTGGCACTAGAGACATTTGCCATCACACCCACCTTCTTTTCCATCATTTTTGATCAGAAGAAATGGGATAATATTAGAAGAATGTCACAAAATTTGGCACGTAACATACCTCATTGCATGATCATCCTAACCCTATCACAAGCAAAGCCTAATAGATTTCCATTTGTTTGGGTTTTTAATTGTGTATTTTAAACATAGAGATGGGATGCTAAGTCTCTTTTAAGTGATTTTTTTTAATACCATGTTTTAAAATTAGGATGGTATTCCACCAACAAAAATAAAATTTTCTAAAGAAAGCAGACTGGCAGATTCTCAGTCACCTCTGTGAGACTTCTGGGAAAACAAACAGTGAAGCTATCCTATTCCTGCTTTGTGCTTTGGGGTATTTAGGGGATGAAAAAGTGAATCCAATGAGGCCCAAAATCCAAACTCAGCCCTGAAAGTGCTGTGCTTAATTTTTCAGGATGTAAGTCAGCAAGACCTCTCAGCATGTGTGTGTAGTATAATCCTAACTATAAAACATGATTTTTTTTTTCCTCTGCCGAAGAGGTGGGAGATACTCCTGAGGCCAGCTCACCGACTTGGCAGCAAAGACAGGGATCTTTCTCAAAGCTGCTAAGTCACACACCCAGACACAACTCCTGACATTCCTAGGGGAGGAAGCAGAGCTTAATTTAGATAATCCCCTCTGGAAAGTGTATTGGCTGATTCAAACCAGACCTGCCTGACTAGGGCATGCTGTTCTTACATTTCAGAGATGCCTCCTTATAGAAATAGCTTCTTGCTGTATCTGGGGGATTAAGATCCACATAAAGAATAGGTAGGTTTGATCAATTAACTATTTACAAAAGTGTAAACATTAGACTTTGACCTCTTCTCTGCTTACTTGGGAGGACACTGTCTTTGCTGTTTTAGATAGTGCTTGGCACAATGCCTCTCCTTCCACTGATCATATGAAAACAAACAATAACAAAAAATAGAGTAGGGAAATATGCTATGTATCACGAAAGGATGTTTTTAGTTTGTTTGAAGAATATCACTTCTTGAAAATGGGGCAGACAAGGATATGTGACCTAAGAGTAGCTGTTTGGCTCACGTGCCATTACATGAGCTGGAAGTTCAGCAGGAAGACAGACAGATAGCTGCAAGAACACAGCCATGTGGGAAGCTGAGTCCACTAGGAAAATGCCCTCATGGATCACCCTCAGATGTTCCAGAATGAAAAAGCAACAGGTGTCAAGCAGGGGTATGAAATACATGAAAATTTTATCAGCATGAATATATAAATATATATTAAATTAAAATCCAAGAGACGTAACTAACTTAACTCTTCTCAAAATGCCTGTATTACAAGAAAAAGGGAATTGCTATGATCCTAAAAATCTATCAATAGCAGTAAATGACATAAGTTATATGTGGAAGAACACCTCATTTTATACAGAAATTAAAATTTAATTAGAGGAAAAGTCAGATGTGTCATGGATTGGATTTCCAAAAGGCTGGTCCACAGGAGAAGCCCTTTACCCTTGCGCCAGTTTAGAGTTCATGTCAAAAAGCAGCCTGACTCAGTTTTACTAATAACAAAGGGAGTTTTTTATGAATTTGCCCATGGAGTATAATTCCAGCCACAAAGGATGCAGGCAACACTTCTGAGGGCCAGCTCCCAGTCTTATCGGTATAAGTCCCTATCATAATAAAAGCCAGACACAGCCGGAAACATCCTTGGGGGGGGGCAGCAAAGCTTAGTTTATATTGTTCTCTCCTTCTTCCAGAAATGTATTAACTATAACAACATTACCTATTGAGAATAAATGAATAGGAAAGGATAGTAGGTGCTAGATAAAAATTACTTTGATACCCATAAGACTTAAGGCAGACTTAAGCTAGACTTAAGCTTTCAATACTCCTGATGCCGAGTCTGTGACACTGGTTCCATACTGTGGGACAAATTTGCCACATTTAGCAAATAAAAATGCAAAGAGCCTGATCAAATTTGAATTTCTAACAAAAATTTAAAAAACATAAAATGTCAAGATGGAATGGCCCAGTGTATGTGTGTGTGTGTGTGTGTGTGTGAGAGAGAGAGAGAGAGAGAGAGANNNGAGAGAGAGAGAGAGAGAGAGACAGACAGACAGAGAGAGAGACAGAGAGAGAGAATGTGTCTGTCTGTATGTATATATAGTATATAGAGATAAAGATAATATAGATGTAACATATATTTGTTAAGGAAGGAGAGAAATGAAAATAAAATGGGAAGGAAGGAAGAAGGAAGGAAGGAAGGAAGAGGACATTTGGATACAACTAACAGGTAAGGGCATCAGTTTTTTTTTAATTCCACTGACAGTTAAGAGTGGCAGTTATGTTTGTAGTTAAGCACCCATCTTTTCATGTTTCCCATTTGAAACCTAGGGTATCCCAAGAGTGAGGTGAGAGTCAACCCTACAGAGGAGGAGACGATGAACACATCAGTAAGAGAAGCCGTGACGATTGTATGCTAGCAACTTTTTAAGATATTAGTCAGAGGCACTAATAAGTCTGCTGAGAGAGGGATCAAAGATGGATCTATACAACACTGTGGAATGTAGTCAAGATTTGTGTTGCAGGGACATTTTATTGACATTAAGATATATCTTTGTGATGTTCACGGCATCACAGGAAAAATAAGGAAACTGATTGCCTCTGGACGGACTTGATAAAATGCATCATGCATAGGTGTCTTCAGTTTTTCAATTCCTGGATGATTTTTTTATAATGAAATACAAATATAAACCAACTTGCTAATAACACTACTCTAAAATTCTTGAATTTCTATGTCCTTGTTGTCATTAAACTTCAAAACAATGTTCATGTACTATTTTATTTAATTTTAAGTATTTCTTTATTTGTCTTTTTACTTATTGGTGGTACAGCCCTAACTCAGGTCTTGTGCTTGCTAGGCACATGATACATCACTGGGCTATTCTCTAGACCTTCACTATAAAATAGATATAGTAAGATTCCTTGCAATTCACCTCACCAAATTAAAATTTTAAGTGGAGAAATGATGGCTGATTAAATTTACGTAGTAAAGCATTAGTGTTAACTGTGAGGCTGTCTAAAACGTTCTGGCATCCTGATGACTCTATCCTATTAGGCGATTAGCCAATCCTAAAAGTGAAGGGCATGTTCCTTACTTTTACAATGGAAAAAAAAATCTGCAGTAGCTTACTTTGTTAGAAAAGCATCTTTTAGAAACTTACCTGAATTTGGGAGTGGAAAAAGTTTGAGTTTAGGTACTCCCTATGTTTCTTTAAAATTACTGGAGTTATTACTCTGAGAACAAAACTCAGTTTCAAAGGTCGGGAGTTAACCTCATGCCGAAGGAGTTAACGTCAGCCAATGCTCCTAGGCTACTGCTGGACTGAAATGGACTTACTATTGGGACTTTCCTGACTGCTCAAAAATCATCTTATTAACATTTAATCTAAAAAAAATTGGGAAAAAATTAATCGGAAATAGCTACATAACTAAGTTTGACCCATAGCAATGCATTCATTACTGCGGTGAGCAGGAGCCTGATAAACGCACTTGGGAGAAAACCCTGGTGAGAGGAACATACTCCCAGTCCTCTGGTTTAACTAAGAAGGGACAGGAAGTGGCAGGCTGCTGCATTAATATCTGTTTGTTCCTTCTACCTTACTACTGTGACAACACACTTGGCACAAGCCATTTGAGGAAGGGTGTGTTCTGTCCCTTGGTTTGACGGTACAGGCCACTGTGACAGGGTCTAGCGGGGGAGGGGGGCAGTAAGAGATGGTTGATCACATTGGGCCCACAGTCAAGAGTCAGGGGAGGGTGAATGTTGGAATTAGCTGACCTCCTGTTTGTTCAGGCTGGGATCATAATACATGCGATAGGACGGGGCTGCCACATTTAGGGTCGATCTTCCCTCCTTTATTTTTCTCTGGAAACTCCCTCACTAATAGCTTAGAGGTGTTTCTTCTAGGTGATTCTAACCCCATCGAGTTATGAAAATTATCCATCACTCCCAGGTTAGGCCTGCTTCTCCTGGCCAGTTCACCCCAGAGCTACAATAGGGTTTTACCTCTTCACACTTTGTAACAAGCCCATGACAAGCATCCTTGGGTTGTTAATGGAATGACCTCTGTTTAAGGCAAGTGAACATAAAGTTTTAACTAACCAAGTAACTAATGCAATATTTCATCATTTCTTTCCTACTTCACTTGTTTTTTATAAAGGATTTTTTCATTTCTCATTTCTGATAGAGCTTTTTACCACCCTCTTATCATCTTTATGGTGATAGGCTCTGCAAAATGTGTTTGAAAATACTACTTAGAAAATATTCAGTCCTCTCTGTGGGTTGGGTTGACTATTTTAATTTTTCCTTTGTGTATTTTTCTCTCTTTTCTAAAAATCTTTGAGCTATTTTTATAATCCTAAAAACAAACAATAATTCAGAAAAACAAAGTAACCTTTCAATTGCTCCTACATATTAAAAATTCCTGGACAGAAATCCTGAAATATATTATTATAAGTGGGGTTTACTTCAGCAAGAAAATTAAGGCATTTGGTGGGGACCCTAAATTGATTGTGACTGCAGTAAAGTAGACCTGTTACACACATGCATATTTCTGGTTATTGTGTAACTGCATTGGGATAAATAGTAGTTTGCAAGAGGATTTTCAATTTTAGAACATTTCATCAAACAGCCAGTTCAGGGTCATGTTCTGTCAAGTTTATTTATAGTTAAATAATGTATCCCATATTACCCTACAAGTATAAATAAATGTAACAGCTGGTAATATAAGTCATCATGCATGAGTGACCCTTGCAGATGCTATATCAACAGTCAGATTTCTTTTATTCATGCAAGAGCTAAATTGTAATTTTTGGCATTGATGTCTATTTTTTGCTTGAGGTTGGGTAAGTCTTTAGACTGTAGATCATGTGAAGTCCTGTTTGAGGGGGAAAATGAGAGAACTATCAGAAAAGCAACCTGGATTGCATTCCTAGTTCTGTGATTAGCAAGGTGTGTGACCCTGGACAGGCTGCTCACTTGGTATGAGTCTCTGGTTCTTCTGCAAGGTAGGAAGGCTCCCAGGCCTGTCAGAGGCGCCCCTGCCTTGAAGCCTAGCTGCAGCAGACAGTGGTATCTAACTACTTCCTACCAGGACAGGGGTTTTTAACTGAACACAGGGGATAAGAGCTGAAACCTCTTCAAGATAACCAAATATTCAGGAAATGCAATGAAATAGAAGATACTTATTCCTCAGGAGTTGGTTTTCTACTCAGACTACCCACACTTAATGTTAATGACTTTGAAATGAGCTAGGGCTTCATTGATCTGCCTTTCAACATCTTAAAGTGGAATTCAATGACCTGTTAGGCCTCCAACTTCACTGAACTATGATGAAATCTGTAAGTCAATTAGGTAAATTTATTCTGTCTAGAATAAATGACTTTAAGATGCTGATAAGGAAATGTCAATCTATTTTGCCAAAATATCAAATAATTTTTGTATCCATGGTGTTGTTTGAACAGTTGCTCATTGCAGCAACTGAGGACCAAGCACCTCAGGAATTGAAGCAGGACATAGGCCTCCTTGTTGAGACACTAATTACTTTTGTGCCTTCCGCCTCTCTCGTGATTTTCTTCTTTAAATATCCACAACGTTAAATATTCAGTTACCAGTGAGCCGGAGGATATAAATAAGAGTACATAAAAGCACTTTTAGTATATACATAATCCTTACCTGTTTTTCTCATGAATCTTCAGAATTTCATTTGTCTGCTGGAGAAGTTGCTTCTCTAGTTTGTATGTTGATAATGAATTCTCCAGTAGTTGTATTTCAAGTCGCGATGTTTGATTTAGTACCTTGAAATAGTTTTTAAAAATTAAATTTCAATCACAAAGAAAGTAGCAGGACAAACAATGAGCATTTTAAAGATCATTTTTCATTACTGTTTTTCAGAAGGACTTAAGCAGGTGGTGTCCAATCTATCAAACAGTGCACAATAAACTGAGATTTAAGTCCAAGATGAACTAGGCTCATTTGCATACTCTAATTTTGATACCCATACATTCTAAGATATTATATTATGCTCATATATTTTATCTCCAAATTTTATAAGCACAAAACAGGTTGCTAATCCAATGTCTTGATATTATAGATCATTTAGAATAATTAGAAGATGTATAGAATACACCTACCCAGACCTATTGCCTTATTCAATTGGAAATACAAACAACTCTTGATATAGTCAGGAGTGACGTCTGACCACACATTTATTGTCTGGCTATTATGGCATGGGGTTAACCAAAAGAACCCCCATATATTATCTCACTTCCTTGATAGTATCATCTGTTGGCCATGTCATTTTATGAATGAGAACACTGGAGTCCAGAGTCGTACACATTCACACAGGAACCAAGTCAATATCTGAATTTTTAACCAGAGACATTGAGCCTACATGATAAAAGGAATCTAAAATGTTTACGTTTTTCAATATCAGGATCAGATCCACAGTCCTGCTCTAAGAGTGCCAGGGCTGGAGTGTTCCTCTCCCATTGGGCAGGGTTAAAGCTGGGATCTAGCTGAACCTTTGGAAGATGCACTGAAGTGCTTGAGTTGAGCTATGGCTGCAGGAACTGCCACGGAACAGAGCTCTGTGTTTGTAGTAGTAAGACAGAAGGAGCTAGGAGAGAGGGGCGAGGCCAGTGCCTTAGATGCAAAATCTAAAGAAAGGCTCTTTGCCTCCTTGTCTATCAAGCTAAAGTATGTGTTATTTCTTTGTATATATTATTTCTGAGTAGAGCGTTTTTTAAATTCTAACACAATTGATAAGCATTCGATATGATTATTATTGACTTCAAATCCATATCTATGAAAACTTAATATATAAAAGACTAATAGCAAGGTAACTATTTTAAAGCATAAATGCCTCATCTTAGCATTTTTCTCTCTCCTCATCACCTCATTCCTTGTTAGACTAGGAACAGGGTAAAATGAGGAAAACAGCCTGGATTGGACCTTTTCAATGAGTATACTCACTTTAAAATTACTTTTCTGTTACATGGGGGGTTTAAAAACTTTTTAAATAATGCATTTTTCCAGACACATATGAATTCAGTGGTTGTGACAACACACCCACACCTGCCTTACTCCCAACTTGACACCAGCCTAGACATATTTGGGAAGAGTGCCTCTTACTTGAGAGAATGCCTTCTTAAGACTGAGGAGGACTGGGTGGGGAGCAGGAAAGATGGGAGGAGAGGAGGGAGGAGACACTGTGGTCGGTATGTAAAATAAATGGAAAAATGTTAATTAAAATAATTAATAAGAAGATTGACCTAGAGGGAAGTCAGTGAAGCAGTTACCTTGACTAATGCACTGTCACCCCCCCAGCGGGTGGCTTCAGATAGTCTAAGAAAGTGGGCTGAACCACCCATGTAGAACTGTAAGCAGCAACTCCTCCATGGCCTCGGTTTCGGCTCCTCCTTGGGGGCTCCTGCTTGAGCTCTGTCTTCCCCTCCCTGTGACCTGAGAGTTTGCAGGATGAAACAATCTCTTCCCTGAGTTACCTTTGTCATGGTGTTTCATCCCTAGCTAGGACACACTTCCCAGTACATGTTTTGCTAACAGGGAATAATTCACATCATGTTCTATGTTCTCGGGAAACGGAATGGAGTCGCCATTTGAAAATGACCAGGAAATACCTGTATCTAGCTCTCTTACAACTACGGCTGTTATTGATCTGCCCTTTCTTTGCCTCTAGCCTACACTGTCATAGAGCCATGGGTCTTCTGTAAAACCAAGTGAGACTGCGCGNGGGGTAGTGTTTCTATGTTGGATGTGCTAATGGATCCTCTCCTCTCCGCAGGTAGTTTCCCCCTCAGAGAGCTGTGTGTGGTCCACAAGGCTGCTTGCCTGTCACCCCTGCCACCCGCCTGGCTCATTATAATTATTTCCACCATCTTTTCCTCCATTCCGTTTGCCAAATTTCCTTTCTCTTCAGGACATTTGTACCTGCACATGCATCTCTCTGGCTAGAATCCCCATTCCCTCCCAGATGCGGAACTAGCTCCTTTTCGTATTCAAGACATGCTCAGGGGTATGTCCCTGCCATGCCTACGAAAATTTCTACCCTATGCTCTCCATCCATTCACTCCATCCTACATTCCTTCTATTGAAGATAATCCTATATTTTTTTTTCTTTCACTCATATGGTGATTTCCTGCCATACTGCCATGTCAGTTACACAGGGCCTACAATGCTGTGTCCGAAGTCCTCCAGCATAAAGTCAAGAGCACTGGGGTCCTCAACTGTGTGTTAGAAGACACGTTGACTGTGTACAACGGGTTGTTTCAAGTTAGACAATAACCATGGAAGGCGACAGTCCCACATCAGTAGTTAGACTCTTACAGCCCAAACCTGAAGATTTATCTGACATGAAAGAAGGGAGCTGACCAATCTCAGAGATCCAGGATAAGTGCTGGGCAATTTAGGCTACTTTCAAGCACAAATACCATGTTCTTCTCTTTTCCCATCGTCTTGACTCCATTGCTGTTTTATTTCAAGTCACCCCACTGAAGTCTTCAAATAGGCTTGAAGCTCAAATCTGGGCATCCAAGGGAATTGTAGAAAACTATGATAAATTGACCACTGCCTTGCATGTGTCTACAGATCTTGCTGCTGGCAATAACTGAAGTATTCCATTAAGATGACAAAAGACATGTTCTTCTTAGCTTAAACATATCCCAAAAGCATATCACTGGGAAAAAAACAGTTTAAGAGGGAAGTAAAAAAATGAAAACAAGAAAGAGTGAAGAATATATTCAGCGAGTCCCCAAGGACTGATGTCTGTGCTCAAGTTTCCCAGAGTATGCCATGGAGTAAGGATGGCGTATGCTCTGAAATGGAAGACTTGTGTACTAAAAGAGTTTAGCTCTTTCTTAAAAGAATAATAATTATTAATTTTCAAGAAAAAGTGAGCTAGGGAATTTAGACAGCCTCTTTTAATATTTTTAAGAGTACTTAATTTAAAACCCACACTAACCAAAAGGTCATTACTGAGGGAGAACACAGCAACCACAAAAGGAAATCTCTCTGTACAGCACCTTGGCCTTGAAACAGTCTTCCCTGCTGGGCACATATATGCTATTAATTTCATTTTTTTCAAATAAAGCAAAGGTAGCAACATACAATGTAATTAGATGTCGTGGGAGTATGAAAGCTGATCAGTATACAAAGAATGAAAGCTATAAATTCACTGTTTGGCAATATCAGAGAAGTAAGTTTTTGGTCAATAAGGGGCAAAGTGATCAAGAACCATCCTGTGGGTTACTCGGTTACTTCATAAAGGGAAAGTGAGCTTTTGAGATGGAGTGATGTGGCCGCTAATACTCTGACTGCATCCAAATCCCCAAGACCATGATGGCAATCTGTCTTTTCCCCTCCCAGTGAGATGCCACAAGCAAGTGATCAGAAATTCCATAAAGCAACCCTACTCCTCAACTCAGCTCTGGGAATCCTTCACACATAGCAGCTTACAGTTTAAAGGAACTGCAATTATTAAAAAATAAATCAAAATCTATAGCAAATAAATACTTGGGTGATGCCAGAATACGAGAGGTTATCAAACGATTGTCCTAGTTTCTTAAAATATTATTTATTAGTGGAGTGGGTGGTCAGAAGTAAAAGATAGAACTAAATTCACTGAGACCACAAAAGCCAGAAAACAAATTACCTGCAAAATTACTGTGGAAACTAAGGAACCTTGAAAAAAAATTCTTATTATAAGCCATGTTATGATAGTATATATTTAATATTATATGAAAATTGTGACATATTTTATTTTTGTCATATAATATGTTTATATTAGCCATATGTATTAGCATTCATAATGTTTATAGTAACCTCATCATATTTGATTATTCATGTATTGAATTTTCACATAGTCTAATTATATCCCAATAATGGAACTCTGTGCCATATATATAATATTATAACTGCATTTATTTGTGGAATTTGGTAAATTTGGTGCCTTCGAACAGACATAGATATTGTAGGTTGAATTATCTTGTTTATTAGAGTTAATCACATAGCTCTTTGAATTTAGCGTCTCTGTTCTTCTTAAAAGCTCAAATAACTAAGAACAAACAACTCCTCTGCCTAAGAAAGGTGACCTTATGATCCATACCTACTGCTAGCAATTTTTTTCTTGCTAGTCATCATTTTCCCCTCAGTTTGTGGCAGTGGATGACACTGAATTTCTCCTCTCACATACACATTAAATTATCACAATAAAGCAGCAAGGGGCTAAATTTCTCATATTCCTCAGAGTACAGAAAAGATATATTGGCACGATTTCAACTTCAGTCACATTTTTTTCAGTAGGTTATTTTTTTTCTAAGTCATATTCTGGACTATCAGCTATTTTTTCACGTATATTACTATCAACACATGGCCTTGGGCTAAAATCCAAATATATTATGATTAGTGTTTGCTAATTTAATTACTTAACTAGCAATTGTTGAGGGTTTGATATAGATTATGTCCTGTTAAAAATCCTAATGATAGGTACTAGAAAAGAAAGAGAAAATCCTTGCTTTCTAGTTGACACGGACATGAAGAGTGGGTTAGACTTTGAGCAAAGGGCCAGATAGTAACCATGTCAACTTGGTCAGATGTCATTACTTGAATGTGAAATGCTCCCAAAAGGCTCCTATGTTTGCACATTTGGTCTCCAGCTGGTGATGCTGTTTGGGGAAATGATAGACCCTTTATGGGTTAGGGACTCAATGGAAAAAATGGGTCCCTAGGGAGTAGGCCTTATGGTGTATAGTTTGTTCTGGTTGTAACCTCAGATCCCTCTGCTCTCTGAGCCAGTGAAATGTGACCATTTCTGGCTACAACTCCTGATGTGGCCTTGCCCATGGCATGAATTTTGTACTCTCAAACTGTGAGCCAAACCGAATTCTTGCTCCCTTAAGTTGCTTCTGTTGGGTGTTTTGTGAGAGTAATAAGAAAGAAACAAACAAAACCTTGACATACAGGCCATGTTGTCTTTGCAATAACTCTGGTGCAACCTCTATGAGAGCCAGAAAGCAGCCCTGGACAAGACACATGTGGGTAAACATGGTTGCATCTAGCACAGCTTTAGAAAGGAATGCCATGTCACATATCCACTGTGGTTCAGAGTTTTCTGAGCCTTCTTCCAGTGGCTTGTACAAACTAATTGCCGAAGTATTTTCCTTCTAAGATGCCTAGTGAATTTATTTCACCATCATTTCAGCTAAGTCAAGGTGAAAAGTTTATTAAACTACACCCTCATCGACTTAAAGAAACGCAGTTCAATTTTTAGAGCTGACCTTTGAGTGTAGACTTAAGAGGAAACTGTTGTTTGGGGAAGTGTGCTCATTCCAGAGACTTCTGAGGAATGGCTTTAAATTCTAACTTTGCTGTTGTGAACCTAACGGCAGTTGCCATGGTTACTGATCTCCGAGATGCAGAGAACTAGGATTAGATGCATAGGGAATTTATTAGAGCAAATGTCAATGAAGAGGGAGTGGGAATAAGTGGGAGGAGCAGGAGACAACTTTCGGATTATGGTGCAGGCTTTATCCCAGCGAAGAAGAGGGGAGGGATAGGGGTCTTAGATGGAAATCTTAGCCCTCAAGACAGCCGTAATTATATTCAACAGGCGATGGGAAAACCTTAGCCAAAGTCATGTGTCAGCAAAGTTCTCAAGCTCCTGGGAACAAGACTAAGCATCCTGCCACAGTGAGTCATGGCTTAGAAATGGTTTTAGAGAATTGTGGTCTCTGTGCCAATACCTGATGGGTTCAGGAGCACAGCAGTTGGGGTCGCTGGTCAATTACAGTTCCCACAGTAATGCGCTGGAAAGATATGCGTAAATCTGACAGAAAGAAAAAAGAAAACAGACCTGGATACCTTTTTCCACCTGAACCCAAGTCACTGGACATAATTACTGCTCCAGGTATTTCTGCAGTCTGCAAACCACCTATTGGAACAACTTCCATCATGGGAATATGCAAAGTAGATCTGTTCAAATGTAATTGAATTCCATGTGTACTACTATAGCGTTGGGACTTGTTGGAGACTAAAGGAAAGTTGAGATGCCAGTCTAAAGAGCTGCCTATGGTTGACAGGGCTGGCAGCTGCCAAGGGCAGCACTAACGCCTTAGTGATGAACTGACTGGCACACAAGGGGATGACATGAGTGGGTAGGCCTGCCTTTCCCACCAGCACGAAAGCAGCAGCGTCTTCGTTGCTTATCAGAGAATGTCAGCAGTGTTAAGATTAGTGCGGTAGTTTGCTTGCTCTGCATTAAATCTTGTTGTGTGCTTGGACCCACTGATACAGTCCCAAAGTCTTAGACAAAAAGCTGAACCAGAAGGGAGAGATCAGCATGGGTAGAAGGATGAGCATGTAGATGTCAAACTGTTTAGATTCTCAACCTAGTATTCGCTAATTCTTTTAACTGAACCAGTGTTTCACATCACTACTTTGATTTCCTCATCTTTGAAAAAGGAATGAAAATATTACATACGTCTGCAGAATATATTTGCTAGTATGAGTTAATACATGTGTAAGATTGCTTAAAACGGAGCCAAGGAGACGATTCAAAGTAGACTTAATTTGACTTGTTGATCTGATAATTCCCTGTACCCTAAATTTGCCCGAGGAGAAAGGGAGGAGATTATGCAACAGGAGAGGGACATGAATGATTCCTGATCCTAACTCCTTCGTGCAAAAGAGGAGCTTGAAGAAGAGGAGATGCCCGATGAGACTGATAAGAGCTGGGTGTTCTGCTGGGCTGTGGAGGAAGAACAGGCTTTCTCTGCTTTGGGTTGCTCATTATCCCCTCCATGGCCAGCAACGTTTTTAGGTGGGCTCACCATGCAGCATTTTTTTTCTGAGTATAATGGTCATCGAGTGTGGGCATCCTTTAGACTCTTACAAAACCATGGTACTGCCACCTCCTGTGAAAGGACACGTCTAGGTCACGGGAGGACTAGCAAGCAATAAGTTGCTTATCTTTACAACATCATCATGTGAGAGCTGGGGCACACAAACGGAGCTAAGCCATTGCTACCTGATCCTCCAGTACCGAACAGCTTAAAGTCAGTTTTAAGAAAAGCAAAATAAAAGTGTCAAGCCAAGTTAGGTGAATGTCAGAGCAAAACGCAAGAACCAACTTGGACAGAGCAGAAGCCTCCTCCAGCTTTTAAATTCCTAGAAATGAATCACATATAAATGTGCTGAGGTTTCAGTATTCTTTTCGTAAACTTGACCTTGACCCTACATCAAGACGTGGGTGCACTAAGTGGTTATGTTGAAGCAGGACATGTCCTGTCCTAATAGTTCAAATATACACCATGTGGCTACACACGTGCTTTAAAAAGGTTTGGACCACAAACATCAATGACTATAAGATGTTCAAATGAAAAGAAGGAGACTACATAGGTTTCCATTTCTAAAGTAGATTATGGCTTGCCTAGTTCCCTCTTTTTGATAATTCTGAAGAATTGGTGATTTTTTTATTTTGTTTATCTGAAAAATGTTTTTGCTATATCTAATGAGCTTTAATTGGTTTCATGATGAATTTTTACTGTTCTACACAGGGAGTTTTATTTTGTCTTTATTCAATGACTTTTATGCCCTAGCTTTCAAACAGCACATATCTCAAAAAGGGCAGGACAAATTTTACTTTGAAAAACTTGCGCAGCATTGATCTTTACAGTTTGGAGATTAAAATATTAATGAAGGTATCATTGTCCTCAACCACTGCAGCAACTTTCTAGATGAGAGGAGGACAAAACCTCTGCAGAGAAAGTTTTAGAGAGACTTAAACATTAATAAAGGTCTGTGTGCGTGTGTGCATGCATGTGGGGTGTGCAGGAGCATGCTGGAGTCCTTTCCTTCTACCACGTGAGTTCTGAGACTAGAACTCTGGTCCTTAGGCTTGGCAAAAAGCACCTTTACCTGTCAGTGTCTCGGGGTCTGAACTGATGAAAATGTTTGCAGTAGGTGGTAAGTTTTCTGACTTAAATGAAGAGAAAAATGCAATCTTACTATATGTAATACATGAAACTGATATTGTATCGATCAGCACGCTTTTTTCGTGTGATAAGAAATGAGTCAATACCTCTTGTATTGTTTAGTTATGAGATATAGTTCCCATTCCCTGTACTCCGTGTGGATCTGATAATGATCTAAAGGGGGGAAATTATTTTTCATAATCTTACTTACCCAATGTGATCAGCATTTAGATTCTGATTCCACTAGTTGATAATTAGTATCATTTATCAATGGAAGAAATATGAGGACTCGAGAGTTTGAGTCTGGAATTCTGTAATCATGTTAGTGAGAGAGATTCATGCAACTACTTTACCTACTTTAAGTGGCTTCCATAAATGTGTTTTGTATCTAGGAATCCAGTATTTTAAAGAAAATGCTTTGTCCATCATAAATCATCTTTATTATTCCTCTTTATATATAAAAACATAGTCTGCAATGTCACTGACACAGATTAAATAAAATATAAATAGTCCACCATTTTTGCATTGGCAAATTTGCATATGCAGACTTTCAGCCTTGAGAGAAATCAGCTACACTGGAGCAGAGTCACCCCCACTCCAAGTTCAGAATGTTATCATGGTGGGATCACAGAAACCACACAAAACAGTACTAAGAGATCATCTCATAGTACTTTAATGTGACATTTACTAGTATATTTTTGACCATGATAGTGAAAGAGCATCCTTACACTTTACTAATATCTACTCAAATATGCAGGTATATTCAGACTCATGCTTAGTCCTGCTCAGTGAACACAAGGTTTTCCTTTTAATGTATTGAATACACAGGCCGGTGCAGAAGCCACTACCCCTGGAGCATTACCAGAGACAAAGCAAGACAGGTCAGAGACAAAGCAAGACAGGTCGAAAATGCTCGTCAAAGGCACCAGTTAGACCCACATGGCTAGTTTGTTTGACACAAGTCATAGCACAGTTGGGAGCTGCTGTGTTTATTTGAACTTAATACTGATTAGATATTCTTATCTGCTCTGTTTTCGCAAACACTAAATACACTCAACCTCATTAATGTGAAAAGCATGCATAATTTGTCAAACAGTCATTGTTGTTGTTACCAGTAAACAAAAAATATATGCTTCTCCAAGCCTCATGCTAAAATAGGCTCTGTCTTCATGGATTAAACAAAAGAATAAGTTCAAAATAATTTTCTGGTTGAGTATGTGACTGGCCCTGGGGACATACCTGGGTCTCAACATCTGTCAGTTTTCGGGTCTGCTCTGCAGTCTGTGACAAGAGGCTCGTTCCTATCTCAAGCATGGTGGCCGTGTGGTTTTGAACTGCATTCTGTTGTATCTGGGCCATCTCCGACTTCATATTTTCCACAATGTAATTCTCAAGCTGCAAGAGATAAAGGACAAGGCATGCAAGATTATAAGCAAAGGCTCCCTGTTTCGGGCATGCAATATTTACAACGACCAAACAAGACCCAGCTGGCAGACCAGCCATCTGGCAGATATCCTTTGCATGTCAGGGAGCTGAGGAATGGAAGTCGGACACACACCAGTCCAGCTGCTAACAAACTCTTTCCACACAGACATGTACACATGATAACCACAAATCATAAGGAGAATTTTCACTGGGATTCCACTCTCCTGTTGTGGACATGATCGCATCTAACCCTCACAGCAATGAAGTGAAGGAGGCAGTTGGTTGCTGCCTTCTTTTTTTTTTTTAGTCAAGGAACCAGAACTGAAAAGAGCTGATATTAAAGCCCACGGTTACCTAGCAAGAATGCAGGTGATTTAGCAAATAATTTAAAGGTAAATCTTACTGCTTTGGTCTTTTGATTATTTACCACGCTGACTACTCACCTCAGAAGAATTCAGCATCCTGTTTCTATTTCCTACTGATAAAAAGCAGGTTGTACTGATAGAGTAAGATAGGGAGCAAGAGGAAGGTGGGCACCCATTAAAAAGGCCTCCAAAATGGTATTACAGCATCAGCAATGATGGATGGTAGGAGCTGCAGAGCCTGGGAGCTGGCCTTCACCATTCTCCTTGCTCCTTTGAAAGCTCAAAAAGATGGCAATGAGACTACAGTTCATAAAATACCATTTGCCCGTCTCGCCTGGGTAAAATTTATCCCTTTATGATACCATCTCAGAGAACACAATGACCATAAAATAGATGGTACCATAGGGGCCAACAAGAATTATTAAGTGGCTGACTGTGGGCTGGGGGTGGGGAGCTTGTTAGGCACCTGTGAGAGTGAAACAGCATCGGCATTGCTTAAAGAATGCAGAAGAAGCCTGCACCTCCTTGTCAGGCAGTGCTCTTAACTCTCCAGCACTGCTGTGTGGTGACTGTATTTTATTACCCAATTTCTCATATGAGGAAACTACATCCCAGAGACATCAGATCCAAGGCCACACACCACACAAGCAGTCAAACTTGGACTTGAGCGCTGAAGTCCTCAACTCGCATACAAACACTTTCAGCCACTTGGTAGCTCTGCCAAGTTGTGCTTAACAAGCTGAGTTGGAAATCATTAACAGCTACATGATTTTTATTGATTCAGTGAACTATAAGGCATCCATATTGTAAGTTCCATAGTATCATTATCATGCAATAAATAGAGCCTAAATGTAAAATCCCTGCTGAAATCTTGGCAATTGCCTCTCTAACACCATCCATTGTTGACTTCTACTTATCTAACTTGATTCTGGTCCAGATGAACAAAATGAAAATCAAACTCATTGTTGATGATCCCTGAATTCGTATTTCATCAATATAAGGTTTTTGCTACAAATGCAAAATAAATCATAAAATATCTGAAAGTTACTTTAGCAAAATATGTGGCCTCAGAGCCAAATCCTAGGTTTATTCTCATTAAATTACCTCATTTCAACAACCAAAGAATGATAGAGGACCAGAGGCTCGGCCAAAATGGTGAAAGGCTCTCCTTTTGTGATTCATGCTCCTAATGATAGCTCCACCGTCTTTTCTGTAATTATCTGTGCCTCTTTCAAGAGTAAGTGCTTCAGGTAGAGTTAATCCACCACCATTTCTAAAATATGTTCATGTTTGAACCTGGAAATCTACAGTGTTCTGCATTCAGTTTGCCATGAGAGTTGTTCAAAAATGAAAAGGTGTAGTGAGCCACACCATGACGCTTCAGTTTCAGAATTCTTCACAAGAAAACTTCACTTGCCTCTGAGATTCTTATACTAGCAAAATAGATGCCTGGTACTGTAGATGTCCAATTTCACCACCACAAAAGCAAAGCCAACCTAAGAAAAGCAGTCTAGCGAAAAAAGACAGATAGGAAGCTGATGGATGGGGAAGCCGGGTGACAGCGGTAGACAAATGTTGCAAGTCCCTGGATAGAGGCATGTTTTTAATCAGATTGACCTTTGGACATCCACTTGTAAGTTGCATGATCCAATAATTTCCCCTGAGCAGCCAAGGTATTTTTTTTGTTCAATCACATTGATTTATGCTTTAGCATAATCAAAAGATTATTGGCCTGTTACATATGATAGATGTGTAGCACGAGAAGCCTCTGACAGACAAATATCAATAGTATGATCCTTTGTTGTCCAGGAAATCTGAGGCTTTTATGGATATCCTATAAAATGGCATGTGAGATACCATTGTGAAGACAGCAGCCATTTATAGCTAACATTGGTCAACCGCCTCTTACACAACAAGCATCAGACTAAGCTGGTTCTCTTTATATGATAAAACCTTAAGGTGTTAAACTCACAACGATTTGCTGGTCTTGTCTGTGCTGCTGTGGAGGTGGAACTGGAGAGGCTTAGGAACCCCAAAGTAACTTGCTTATGATAAAGCAATAACTCGCTTGCCCAACCTCCACATGCTTTTCTACTTTTTTATATCTTAAGTCTACATTCTTTGCCATTAATCTATCCAGCCAGGACTATCTGGGGACTATGTAACTCAAGATCCCTGATTATTTGTTAAAACTGCAGAAAGGGGTTTTCAACATGCAGATGAGGCACAACATGCTAGAAAACTCCTAAGGTAATTATCAAAACAGTATTTGTTTAGAAAAGCTGTTCTATATAGTTCTGATTTAGCTAAAAGAGCAGGGCTTTTTAAGACATTGTCCATATTCTTGACTCTAGAGGGTTCCCAGCTGTCCAAGGAGATGGCCCCAGCTTGTTCCTTGAGCAGCTGAGGAGAG
>LOEQ01000420.1:152669-166338 GCA_001685075.1 Bramus lutescens | reverse complement strand
GGAGGGCAGGAGGTGGAAATTTTTAATAATAATAATAATAATAAAAAGAAAAAAGAAAATTCCAAAATGAAAAAAAAAACACCTGTATGTAAACTGTGAATGGCTGGTCATTAAAGAAGGAATGAGTGCCAGGATGCAAATTATTTGGGTCACTAGCATATTGTCTAATTCACCTGACTGACAAATAGGAAAAAAGTTTTATTCATCTTAAAAAGATAAAGCTGTTTACATGCTAGTCCAACCTTACATGGTTCACAAACAGAAAAGAATTACTGACTTAGGCAACCAAACTTGTACTAGTATGCCAAATTTCATGGTTTCAAGAAATTCAAATAATAATTTGATGACCTAAGAAAATTGTGCTCGATATGTATACAGTAATAGTTATTTTTTTATACTACTGTCTCATAGAAAATAGTCCCCAGTGCTTGTGTTGGTATGGACAGGAAAACAGTGATGTACTCCAGGCATCGTGTAGCACTGGGGCTACATGGAGGTTCAGCTACTTTGTGATCTATTGACAGGTCAGATGCTGACCACTCTTCACGACTGAGTCTCCTATAATTTCGGAGCTTTAGAACATCAAGTCCGAATGGCTGTGCTATGTCAGCATGCATCACAGCTACAGAGCGCCTCCCCGGTCAGTCGTCCCTGCTATAGAAACACAGTAGGTTTCCCACCCTTACAGAAATCCTTATCTGAGCTGCTGTGTTGCATGGAACTGTAGTCAATTATTTTTTTTAATCAAATGGGGCTGTATGGCTAGCGCTAACTGTCTTTTAGTGCACAAAGTAAAACAGCACTCTGAAGTAGCATGAACCAGATGCCATTGATTTAAAGGCTAAGGGGGAGGTTGAAGTCAAATATACAACCTATGAAGCCTGCTTTCATCTTATCTTGAAACATTCCTCTAGATACAGAACTGTGAAATCCATCTTGATGCCCCTGATGGGCTATGTCCAGGAACGATTTGTCACAAATTTGATTGTCTTCATATATTCTCTAAAAATATATGTTTACAGAAAATGATGGCTTTATATATTCTCTAAAAATATATATTTCCAGAAGATGATGGCTACCGCAAGGCTTAATATTTTAAACATGCAAGAGTTGATGTTAAGCTGAAGAGTTAGTGAGCACAAGAGCTGATGAGTTGTGTGGAGACACTTGAGTGATAAAGTTACTTTGTTTATGCCCATGCCAGTGTCTGACTCCAGAGTTTCATAAGGAATGGACCAACAGGCTAGGAAGGGGTTGTAAGAGCTGGAAGAACTAATGACAGGAAAGTCAATGATATTTTAAAACAGGGAATGATATTAGCTTTGTAAAGCGATTTAGCATTTATAATCGACTTTCACACAGATTCTTTGCCTTTCTTCTTCTACCAACCCTACAAAGGGAAAACTCATTCCATTTGCTAGTTCAAGAAACAGGGGCCTTGGGGTGACTCAATAGAAATCAAGCAAACTAGCACCTCGCCCTCCTGATGCTCCACTACCCTCAGAATTGGAGTCACTGATCTCTTGCTAAATCGGTTGACTGGATGATTAATGTCACTGGTAGCTCATAAAGATTCACTTACTTGCTGTTCTTTGGGGGGAAAAGCAGTGGAGGGTGATTGCTTTCACTCAGCTTCCCTAAAGAGGCAGCCAAACTAATTGGAGGTGGTTGAGGGGTCCTAGGTATCTGGAGAGGTTAATTTGTCAGCTATATCAATGCAATTAACACATCAAGTTTTTTTGTTTGGTTGGTTGGTTTTTGTTTTTGTTTTTTTTTGTTTTGTTTTTTTGGCCAGTCGCTTTTCTCACAAAGTATGTAAACCATATCAAGGGTAAGAAACTACATACTAAGCTTCTACTGAAGTTAAATATGTAGCAGGATTTATCAAGATGTAGCTCATTTGACTCTTAACATAACCCAAGTTATATTATTTTTCTCATTTCACTAACAAGACTAAGGGAGGTATAGAGAACTACCCAGAGCCATACAATATGTTATGACTGAGCAATTCTATTGCTTTCAAAGAAGGCCAGAGAAGCCAGCAGATTTTACCTGTGAACGAGGAAAATAACCCATTAACCACCAACACACTGACACCACCATCACTAACAAAACCCGTAACATGTAGTGTTCATGCAAGGAATATGTAAAATGGAAGACATAGAAATACTGGGTCAAAACTAGTCAAAGATAAATTTCACATTATTAAATAAGTAATGCACACCAATTGATGACGATTATATTCTAAGAAATATTGCAGTTGGAAGAAAATCAAATATGCAGTCAGCTAGAAGACAGTTAACAGTATTTTAAAAGAAAAACTTTTTTTAATCAAAGTTATCAGTCATTTTTAGCTTCTTCATAAATTGTTTGTTCATACTCAATGTCTGGTAGGGAATAAGAGTCTGGCCTGTTTTCCCTTGTGACAGCCTTGAAGACATTACTGGGTTCAGAATCCTTGATAATTCATGTTCATGAGGAGAGTCTCAGTGAGATTATGATAAGTCTTGCACGTGCAATGCATTCTCTAACAGGCCTAGGCCTGAAATGGCTCTTCAAGTGACATACACAAAAAATATAATTCCTCCATGTAATTCTTAAGAAAACAACATTTTGAAACCTATAAGGTCTGACCAAGGCGTGTTGGCTTAAAATATGTTATAGATTAAGTAGACTCTCTTTGAGTCAGGGTGCATATGGTATTACTCAGCTATGGCCAAGTAACCGTGGAGCAAAATAGATCAGTAAATATGGGAAAACAATAAAAAGGTAAAGTAATTCAAAAAATGTCTTAAATGTTGATGGTTTTATCTAATACTATCATTTTACAAAGCAGTGGGAATATTGAAAATTCAGATGTATCTAGGTTTATGGCCTAATAAAAAGAACTGGCTAAGGGCAGCAACATTATTTGCAAGAATTTCTACTATTAGATCTCTGAAAATATAACTTATTTTGTATTAAGTAAAGAATAAATATCTTCTTAGACAACAGATAACATTTAGCTAAAATTTCGAAACCATTTCTCTGCTCTCAGCTTCTTTGTTGTCCTGTACCTTGACATCAGTCATGTTCATCTCTGAGGCCCTTAGGATAGAGAACCTAGGCATTGTGATGATCTTGGTGAACATCACTTTATAGACATAGCGAGGGATGCCATAGAAAGCAAAGTGGTATAGGTAATTAATGCCAGCTATCAGGATGCAGACTACTGATTTGTGGGAAAGTCAGGCCCACATTTGAAGGCTGAGCCAATGTTGGTGGCCATATTCTTACCTCCCATGTCTTATTAAACCCCAGTTCCTTGACTTGCTTTATTTCTGCTGGTTTCTGGTTTGGATACCACATTTAAGAACGCCAGTGTTCACACTCTCTACTCAATCTTTGCTTCCTGGCCTTGAGGTTTTCTAGCTACTTCTCAGTCACTGACCCCCAAGAACCCATCAGTTGATTCTCTTAGGTATCACTCCACAAGTAGCAAAGCCAGAAACTGAACCCTGTGATTTTTCTAAGTTACTAAATCCCATGTAAATTCAGCATAGTTCAAACATGTACATATTTGTTCTATGAATTAAGCCTGTACCTGACTGCGCAAAGACAGGGTCCAGGCCAGTAGGAAACAAATGTGTAGGAGGACACTGTGGCAGCTTACTTCTCAACATCTACACTTCTTCCTATAAACACTCTTTTATCTGTTGAAAGGGAATATATTCCTAGATACTGATATTAAAATGTGAGTGCATATTTGCTATATAGCCCACAAAGAAGTATTAGCAGCTGAAGCATTGGGAAAAGACTTCAAGAGAAAAGCATAAAATCCTGATGGGCAGATGCTCTCTCAAGGACTGTTGTTAATAGATATTTGAATGCATATTTTTGTGACTGTTGACAGTTCTTAAAGTCATGTTCATTATCCCAGAATTAGATTAATATCTAGGAAGTTGTTCTGCCTTTATATAAACAAAAGAGAAATTACCTGCACCCAAACACATTTTACTGGTCTGGAACCTTTCTTTTCCACTCTGTTTCTTACATCATGAAAATATCATAGTCAAGAAATATTTAAGACATTAGCATTTGTTTAATTTTTCCCTTTATACATTTTTTCAAAAGGAGATGATATGTGAAAAGCATCTTAAGTCAGGAAGGACTCGGATATCTGGAGTTTAATCCAAGGTCAATGATTGATTTATTCCACAATCTTGAGCAATATATTAAGATTAGCTAGGCTTAAGATCTTCATCTACTAAACAAAAGACTGACTGATTATTTCAAATGCTTCCTGAAGTTTTCATATAACTTCATTTAAAACTTTCGCTGCGAGGTATGAGTCTGAAAGATTTCAATTATTTTAATTTATTGTAGAAGAAAGAAGCAGGGATGTATTCATTTATATCTATAAAACGTGTCCTACCTATCCTTATTGGCAGTAAAAAGCCATGAAACCAGAAACACAACAGAAGAGCCCTGTATCAACTCTTCTGAACAGCATATCTGTCTTAAAGTAAAGAGCAAGAAAGACTGAATCTCTTAATCCCTACACACCATTCAGTCCAAAAGGCATTCACTGTCTTTTTCCTACACAACATGCCTTTCCTTCTCTGTGTGTTTTTTCTTTCCTATCAATGAAAAATACTGCTATACCTAAACATCCTTCTGAGCCACAGGGACGCCTCTTGTCAATTCTCCATTCTCACCAATCAATCTCTCGAAGGTAGCCTCGATCTGTGTTCCCATTTGCTCACTGTTGACATTATCCCTTTATCCTCCCAGCCTCCAGCCAAGGTCAGACTCATCAGTTTTCTTCTGGATCTCTTAATGACTACATAACTGGTCTCTTGACTCCAGCTTTGCTGTTCCCAATCCATCATCTGCTGTGCAACCAGAGGGGTCTATCTCAGTACGAATTTGTCCTTTCTCCCCATGTTTAAGCTCTTTCAGTGGTGTCCGCTATCTGCCATTCCAATTACAACCATTTCTCTGCATAGAAAATTTTGATTTAGTTTTTAATGTAATCAAATTTCTGTATGTGTAGTATAAGTATGTGGTGTACATACATAGACCTGTATGAGCATGTGCAGAGGCCAAACGGGAATGTTGGGAGTGCTCCCTACCTTGCTCCCAGGAGGACCAAAATTACTCATCAGCCGCATTCTCTGTTCTCTTAGGCTAGATCCTATATTTTAAAACTCAAATCAACCTTTCTCCCCTAAGAAGTCTTTTGGGCATACCAGAGACACAAGCCAAAGGCCAGCAAATTATAAAAATTAACAAAGCAATATGAGAAAAAATTCCACAAAAAATACCATTCAATTCATTTTGTTGTCAGCCATCTACTTCCGGATGTGTGGCCTTACCTGAAATGTGGTTTTATATACCCAGTAAGATTCTACTGAAGAAAACTGACTTTTCCTTTGCAAGTGGTTTTTGGATACAGCGTCTTGGTTAGGGGTGGAGATTATGTTGACTTCTTGCTTTCAGCACTGGACCATGTCTGCTTCCTTGAACTTGCTGCCATAGTGTTTGTGAGTTCATGTATGCATCAGTCCCATTGTGTCTGGAAGACACTGTTTCATTGGGGTCTTCCATCCCATTGGTTCTTACGACCTTTTTGCCTTCTCTTCCACATAGCTCCCTGAGCCCTGAGTGGAGGAGTTTGATGAAAATGTCCCATTAGGACTGAGTGTTCCAAAAGTATCTCACTCTCTGACAAACATTTAAGTATCCCTTAATACTGCTTTTTCAAAATGGGTCTTGAAACCTAAAGGGTGGGAAATGAGAGAGGTCACCAAGAGAAGCTGACCACACATAAGGAACTGTGCTTACTAAACCAACCTGTCTTTCCTAACCAACTCCTGCAATCTGCTTCTCTGGAAATCAAGTGGTAAATCAGTAATAAACCAGGGCATGTCACCGAGGCCACACAGGGATGCCAAGAACTTGATATTGAATTTTCAATATGATTCATGTGCAAGGTTCAAAAAGTTATTTTCCATATTTCCAAATTGTTATGTTCATTTCTGTGAAGTTTATTGTTGTTTCTGTTGCTAAAGATTTAATGAAAATAATAAATTCATCACTTTTATTTGGAATACTTTATGTAAAATTATACAAATTTGACTTCGTGTTCAGTATCGTATGTGTTTCCTTTTTGGTCTTGTTTTGGTTCTGTTTTTAAGAGGGAGAAAGAGCATGAAGGTAAATAGATAGAGAATATTGGAGGAGCTGGGGAAGAGGAATGAACATGATATGAAGTTCTCAAAAAAAAACCTTAAAAAACACACATGTGAATTACTGAAACTACATAGTCACTCAAAAGTAAGTACAATTTTATATAAGCATTAAAATTTTACATGTTAAAACTTCTAAAAATGTTTTAATTACTAGGATGATGTTTGTTAATCTTCAGAAGCAAGCCCAGTATGCTACCTAACAACCTAGAAATCTTATTCCTAATATGAGTTTATATTTAGATGAAGGGAAAGTGGAAGAACTATAAAATAACTTAGTGTGTTTTGTTTTCCTAAAAATTAAACATCCTATACAAAATCCGTTCTGGTTTACTTAAAGGAAGGAAATTTGTACCTTGAGTAGCCGATCACCTACACAGGCAATAGGTTATAGAGGATAGACGGGGAAAACAGACCCCATATAGGGGGATTTCTACTTCTAAGAATCATCTTCTATCAACAATATTTATCTTAACACAAGCAACAGAAATGAAAATAATAACTTAAAGTGGCATTTTAAAGGAAACAGCATTAAGAGAAATATTCCAGGATATACTATGACACTTAACACTCCAATAGATGATAATGTATTTAATATCAGGATTGCATAACCCTTCATGAGGGGATTTGTAGATTTTCTTCAGAAATATCACTGGCAAGGAGAAAGCTGCTATCTCTTCACTCTGGTATTTCATATGAAATTTTAATGGTATTAGCTCTTAAAGTCAAACTTCACTCCAGTGCGGTCTCTGCACTCAACCTTCTGACTTAGGAGTTATTTTTCTCATGCTAATTCTTTTCTGAAAACAAAAATTCTCCATCCATTGTCTGTATCATCAAAAATGTATCTTAAGTTTATGAGGCTTCAAAATGTTCTTTCTTAAGCTTACACAGGCAAAACAAATGGTACAAATGTGTGGGTGTGCCTATGTATGCATGTGTTTCCTCCTAAAATATGGGATTATTTAAATGGACTTGCAATAAGCCTGCCCAGACATAGAACTATCAATGACATTATATAAGAAACATTCCAAAGCATAATGTGTGAGGTTCAGCTATTTCTTCTTTAATCATAGCTTTGGGTAGTGCTTATTTAAATTACCCTTGAGAGAATGGGATGAAAATGGTCACTGAAAGAATAAAAAGAGGATAATCATTGCTGACATCTTATAAATAATATAAAATCCTCCATTTTTCCTTACTTTGATCAAGGGGCTTCATACCCCCAGGCATGATTTATTCATTCACACAGACAGTTTGCTTCTCTGGTGTTGTTTGTTTTCTAGTGTGCTATTGGATAGAAGCGCAAGATGACTTTTTGATGTAGTGTGCATGTGTGCGTGTGTGTGTGTGTGCATGTGCATGCATGCGCCCAGGCATGTGTGCTTGCGTTCATGTATATAAATACATCCATATGAATACTTTTAATGTTGCTTATATATGAATCTGTATAGGACTGATGACTTTGCATTAGATAAGAGCACTTGATAAGTGCTCTTACCTAAAGAAGCTTGGCTATCCTTCTTACAAAGAAGGGCCTTGTAAGATTCCTCCACCCATGTCACCATGGTCAGCAGATCTTGCAGGTCTGGTTTGGGCATCCTCATTGTTGAGATTTCATAGGGAGACATATCTGACAGGTTTCTTGTCACATAGAGAAGACACTGTCTCACAGCAGATATCCTGACCCTCTGGCTATTACACTCTTCCAGACTCCTCCTTCTGTGATGTTCTCTGAGCCTTAGGTGTAGGGGTTGTGCTATAGATGTACAACTTTGGACTTGGCAACCCATGATCATTTGTGGTCTGTATTTTGACCAGTTGTGGAATTCTGTAGTGGTCTCCCTCTGCTTAAAAAGAGGCTTCATTGATAAGGAGTGAGAACATTTTTCTGTGGGCATAAGGATAAGCATTTTAAAAATATTTAGAAATTATCTTAACTCAGAAAAGTGGAAGTGGTAGGTTCTCCTCTAGGGGCATGGCCTAATGTAGTAGGTCACGGTTGTTGGCTAGGTTTACAATATCAGGCATGAGTTCCTTTCTATCAAGTGGGCCTTAATTCTAATGAGCAAGCTGTTGATTGCCCCAAAATATAAATGCCACTATTGTGAACTTGGGGATGTCGTTCAAACTGGTTTGCAGACATTATAGTTGAGTAGACTATTAATTGCCTTTAATCCCTTGGAAATTTGCATATGTCCTTCCAGTACTATGTGTTTGTCCTAAGAAAGAAGTCCTTCATATCAGATCTAGCTTTATTCCTTTGAATTCGAAGTCTGAAGTACACGGTGACTTCAGAAATAGGGTCTTACCTTCAACTTCTAGGAAGCAGCCAAGAGCAATGACAATAGATTATATATTGGGAGACTCCTTGAGTCCTCTAATCGACAACTCAGAAGGAGGTTTTCATGCCTGGTACTGAAGCATTTGTTATGTAGTCTACAGCTCTTGGAGAGAGTGTTTTCACCCCATGGAGCTTAACTTCACTCAACATATATGAATAAGTTTTTAAATAAGCAAAAAGTTATATGTTTTCTTATGAGCATTTAAAAAAACTTAATGTTATGTATTCCCTCCCTTCTTCATCTTCGGTATTGGCTTCCTTCCCTAGACATATTTTTAATTCATATAAAGCCCATAATACATTATGTAGAGCTACAACACATTTAGCAAATGTTTCATTTTCACATATCTGCTTTGCATTTTATTCTCCTAATCAGAAATAAGGCATTGCATGGATGACCCAGAATGTCTGCTCCTCAGCCAGAAATAATCTTTATTTTAAAGTTCAAGTTGGCTTTTTTACTACACAATTACATATCCCAAATAATACACCATACTGTCTAATATATTTTGAAGATTGACAAAAGTCTTATTATTTTCACAACTGATTGCAAGACTTCTTCAAATGCTTTGTTTCTAATCAATACTATGGTTTTTAGATATAGTAGACATATTAGTTATAAAACTTTATTATGAATTCAATGACTGAGTTAGGTTAACAAATTCTGACTATTAACAAAATACAGTTGTATTCTGACCCGTCTGGAGAGAATCACAAAGCCCTTGGGGTTCATGGTATCCTGAGTTCTATCTCAGATGCAAGGAACAAATTATTTCTCAGACTCTCACAAAGCCCCCAGGATTTCTTCTCTAAGGAGCTGAAAGAAAGTTGTGTGATGAATCTTACCCCATTTAAAAACTAAATCTCAAGAATCTGAATGAATATTTTTATTTTTGGCAAATAGCATTTTCCCAGAGAGAGCAATTAAGGGTTGAGAAGGAAAAAAAATTACCAGAACTAAAAATTGATTCTATAGTCCTTCTCAAACATAAATTACTACATTAAGGGTTTAAAATAACCACAACCACAATTATAAAGACAGCCTTCCCAACATCTCTGGCTTCTGTTGAGAGTCAGCCTAGATTTTAAGGTACACAGCGACTAAAAACTACCAGCTTTTCATGGCTCAAAGAAAAACCCATTTTTGCTCAACATAATGAGCAGTATACAAGGTGATATATTTAGCATGTTCTCAATTATGGTAAGCATATTAAAGAGCACATGTGTATGCATTGGTAAAGAAAAGTTGTGAATGGCGCTTATCTCCGGCTAGTGTAGGAATAAGTGAATTTCATTTTCTTTTCCAGTGGCTTGGGGTTTTCCACTTTCTTTATGAAAGCAAGAGTCTAATTTTATAGTCAAAGTAAAAAAAATGAGAGAATAAAATGCGCTCAGAGTGTATTCATTGCTAGCAATAGCAATCACCTGTCAGCCTTGGATAGTTCCTGGAATAGGAAGCCATGAATAGGACTGATGTCATCCATGGAAAAAACCCATTGGCTTGGTGAGTTCTCTTTCAGCATCCAACTCCCAGCACTCTGACTCTCTGGCTTTATGGGGAAGAGAAAAACACACAGCAGAAATCCAAAGAGCAGAAACTAAGGTCACCTTCAGTGAGAGAGATTTTAGCAGGTCAGTCAATAAGCTCAGTCTTTAGATATTGCCTTTATTTTTATTTTATTTTATTTTATGTATATTGATGTGTATAGGTATGTGTATCATGTGTGTATGTGGTGCATGTGGATGTCAGAAGAGAGTATCAGATGCTGTGGATTATAGACAGTCATGAACTTCCAGGTGGGTACTGGGAGTCTACCTGAGTCCTCTGGAAGACCAGCAGTGCTTAGAACTACTGAGTTCCCTTCTTAACCCATTGATATCACCGTTCATTTTCCCCTCACAGAAACTGTGTGAGACATGTACGACTATTATCTCAGACTGATCAAATAGCAGAAGTTAAGTGTCATGACCAGTCAGAGAACTCAAGTATGGTAAACAGAATCTCATTAGAGTCTCAATTCAAGACTGTCAAGAACCCATACCATTTGCACCCATCTTACCTCCCAGCTCCTTGGTCGATGAAGTATGATGTATGTATGTATGTATGTATGTATGTGTGTATGTATGTATGTATGTATGCATGCATGCATGTATGTATGTATATTTGTGTGTGTGTTTGTATGTATGCATGCATGTAATAGTCTTGCTATGTTGCCAGGATCCTAAAGTCTAGCAATAAAGAACCCCAGTAGTTTGTAATCAGCTTCATACAGAAAAAATCATTATACTTGATTCCTTTTACCAATGACAATGAAAACTGTCCTTCACTATTCTCCTGCTGAAACAATAATTAGGCCAAGATATAGTGGAACATTTGGGGCCTTCAGAACTCAGCATATACATGTGATGTGATTGTCCTGTGCCGAGATGACTTTTTCTTTCCTCACTAGAGTAGTTGTGTGTTATTTTAGCTATGTTAATTATCCTTGCTGAAAAACACCAGTGCTTTCTCTCAATCCCCTCATCCAGAGCAGAGATACCATCAGCAATATGCATGTAGTATAATATTCTCCTTGTGGCCCTGTTCACTATGCCATCACCCTTCAAATAAACATGAATGTCAAGTAAACACTTTTCTAACACTCATATAGGCACTTACATGCTTGGACAATTACTCTTAAAAGAGAAGACTTTAGTCATTTTATTTTTAAAAGTTTAACAACAATCAACACTCAATAATCTTCAAAATGGTTCTGCTTTTAGGAAACTACTTAAGACACCCTGCACTACTTCTGAACTAAACTGCTGATATAAAGGAACTTTACTCAAAATCTTCTGGATTGTCAATGGATAAATTTTATTTAAAGCTAATTGCATAATATCCTCTATTCCCAGAAATAAAAATTTCTCACATTTAGGGTGAGGGAGCTGGAAAGATGTATCGGCACTGGCTTGTCTTACAGAGGACTTGGGTTTGATTCCCAGAACCCATGTGGTAGCTCATAGCCATCTATAACTCCAGTTCCAGAGAATCAAATATCATCTTCTGGTCTCTGTGGACAACAGGCTCATGTGCACTAATATGAAGGGAAAATCCATACACATAAGATAAAATAAAATTTGTTAAAAATTCTCACATTAAAGGTAAGAATGTTTAGTCTCCCTAGTCTCTTCAAAAATGGGGAAAAGGTCTTACTGACGTCTCTCAGCCAGGTGGAATCTTGCAACAAACAGGGCTATCTTTAGCCTGGTGTTGTGGAGAGCTCCCAGAATGTGTCACCAGGGACCTGAGAAATGTGTTTGCTCTCACTTGTCTTCCATTTGAACGCTGCAGTCTTTCACTTCTTTGAGGTAACTACTCCCCATCGGAAGATCATCAAGCTGATCAGATGGGCCCTCGGATTATAGGTTCTGGGAAGTTTGCCGCTGCCGAGATCAATGGATGTCAGGTGTGCCAAAATATTTGTCCTGGTGTAAAGCACTCAGAAATGTCAGGTGCTTCTAATGCCACTGGCATGTGATTAGCGAGTGGGAAGTGGTTTGAGAACCTAATGGAAGTGTGAACTCTTGTTAGTGTAGGAGTGGGGAGAAACTAAGCGTAACTATGAGAGTTGTCAAGAGAAGGCTAGGACAGCTAAGGTTAACACTTGTTTGAGTTTTCATCAAGACAACATCTACCTCCTGTGAGAAACAGTCTATAACAGGCAGTGTGTGACAAAGAGAAAGGTTTGAACTCTGGACAGTCTGTGTAGGAAAGTTTTTGTCACCTTATTTTTATTTTACTCTATCTATCTGTCTGTCTGTCTGTCTGTCTGTCTGTCTGTCTGTCTGTCTGTCTGTCTGTCTGTCTGTCTATCTGTCTATCTATATATCTACGTATATATGTATCTATCTATCTGTCTGTCTGTCTATCTATCATCTATCTATCTATCTTCGTATGTATGTGTGTATGTATGAATCTATCATCAATCTATCTATGTACATACATATCTATCTATCCATTATTTAAGTTCTGATGAATTCTTAGACTGACAAGTGAATAAATTTACATCATTTAAGGTCATTGATGGTTGCTTTCAACAGGAAGTTATGACCCTACAAATGTGCCATTAATATTACAAAAAGGATGTTGGCCTTTGTGGCTTCCTACTAGAAATATGAATGACACTAAAAGTACCAAATCAGTCCTGTCCTCTGAGAGAAGCAAGGCCTCTAGTTGGACAGGTTGATGTCTACAATTTTCTAAACCTCAGGGTCATCCTGGTGAATGCTTGTTTGATATGTGAAACACTCCACATAAGGATGCAAGTGGAGATGCCACAATTGTGACTCTCTATGAAAGCATCTGCTACCCCTAGAAAGTGAGGCAGGAAGGACCAAGCCCTGTCCATACATGGCAGCAGTTAGTGGTGTATGCACACTGAATGTCTTAATTCTGTGAATGTTTGTTTCATCTTAAAACCCAATTCTAAAGAGAAAACTAATCTTCAATAAAGAAATATTAAGGTAGTCCAACTTCTAAAACAATGCAGTCACTGGAACCAAAACACATATATGATGAAGGCTCAGATAGAGGACAGCGTCTCACATAGTGGGGGGTGACACTTGTAGTTTCTGAATGTGGGGGTCTGGAAACATTTGCCAATAGCGAAAGGTTTACAAGTACGCAATAATATCAAGAATTAATTTTAACTTAAATGCAGTGATTCAGGGTTGGTTTTGGAAGCATTCTTCCAGGAAGGGTTGGGCTGCACCATAGCCTTCCTTCTGAACAAACCACATGCACATTTTATATCACACCACACATGCTCTAACAATACCACAATGCCAAGAAAAGCTTCCTAAAACACATTGCCTTCTACATAATAGAATTGAACTGCTTTACTTGGTACGCATAAAGTCAACATAAAATCACAGAAAATAGATTTATGTTACCTTCACAACCCAGCAGGCTAATATACCTTTGAATTATATTATGTTTGAGGGTTTAATTTTTAAAATATTTGTGTTTCTAACTTAAGCTTTTTTATTTTTTATTTTATTTATAATTTTTTAATTAAAAATTTCCACCTCCTCCCCTCCTCCCATTTCCCTC
>LOEQ01000420.1:71079-151437 GCA_001685075.1 Bramus lutescens | reverse complement strand
ATCCAAAGAAAAACATATGGTTATCCTCCTGGATATTGGAAGTAGACAAGATTGTCTGACTTAAATTTTATTTTTCAAAATGTTAAATGAATTCTGACTTGCAATTACGACAGAATTTTTAATGATTTCTAAAATAGCCTTGAACATACTTCTAACATTTCAACCTAAATATTTTTGTAGAACAGCATTCTCAGGATTGGAAATTACAAAATCAAAATATCAATCAATTTCAAAAATCATTGAAGATGTTTTGCATACTCCAGTATCAAATGTTCAGTCACGGTTATTTGTTTGTATATAAATAAACATGCAACACCCATCTCATATTAGGACATTGTTTTCGATCTTTAATAAATGGTAAAATTGTATATATATATCAAAGAACATTTCTTTAAGGTTTACAAACAGTAAGAATTCTATTTACAAACTGATTTTATACCCTATATGTTAAGGGTCTCATAAAAATATCTCATATGTAAAGAGAAAATGAGCAGAAAATGTCTCGGAAATCATGGATCATGGTGACCTTCTCTCATGTTTTATTGTCAATCAAAATAAGGGACACAGTTTTAACATAAGAAGGAATTAATGCATCACACACACACGCACACACACACACACTCAGAGAGAGAGGGATGGGAAAGAGAGAGGAAGAAGAAGGCAGAGAAGGAGAAGCAGCAGGAAATGTTTCATGAAAAGATACTGTCCTACAGGAAAGTCTAAAGCTCATCTGTTTTCCTGCTGTCTTCTACAGTGTTGGGCTTTATTTCAATTATACTAGAAAGCTAATCTCAATACATTTTAAATGTTTCCTAACTTACTAAATTAGTTCAGATCAAGAACACTGGACTGGAAGCCAGCATTCTGTTTACTATCTATTATGTTCTCGCTATGTGTTCAGCAATGTGCTAAATACTTTGCTCACTATGTCACTGAGTCTGCAGGCAGCGAGCACAGACCATTGCTAATAAAGCTATTTTATAAATGAGGCATTTGAGATGAAAGTTATCTCTGGTTACAGAGCCAGGAATCAGAAGATTATAGACTATAAGTCAGTCCTTTCTTGTTTTAATTCAGAATTTCACTTATAGGACCAAAAAACTAAAAGCTAGTAAGTCAGGGAATGCAAGACAGAATCTTGACTGGAACAGCACAGAGCTATCCCTGTAAAATAAACACATACATACATACATACATACATACATACATACACACAAAGCTGGCAGAATGTAAGATATGCTTAACTGCTGTCTTAAAAATATTTTATTATTTTTAATTTTTTAATATGAGTGTTTGTTTGTCTGAATGTATGCTAGAGTATCATGTGCATCAATGGCTCCCCTAGAACTAGAGTAATAGATGGTTGTGAGCTGCCATATGGGTGCTGGGAAGTGAACATGTGTCCTCTACAAGACCAGTAAATGCTCTTAACTACTGAACAAGCTCTTCAGTTCTCACTTTTAGTGGTGTGTGTGTGTGTGTTCCCATATGTTGAGGACCATATATTTGCACACGTGCATGCAAAGGCCAGAATTCAACCACACTTGTCATTCTTCAGATGCTGTCTACCATTTGATATGGATACAGGCTCTCTCACGGGCAAGGCGTTTGCTCAGGCTCCCTGGCCAGCTAACCCTAGTGATTCCTTTGCCTGTCTTACAGCTCTGGAATTACAAGCTAGAGTCTCTGTATCTTGCTTTTTTATATAGGTCTATGACTCAAACCGGGGTTATCATATTTGTAGGATGAGAACATTTAATTGCCTCAGCTAACTTCTCAGTCTTCTTTTCATGTTGATAATTTGTTGAAGATCATTGTGCATGTAAACAATAAATGTGACATAGTGCAGTATATGGACACACATGTCACCAACAAAGTGTTCAACATTACTTTTATTTTTCCAATCACAAAATATATTTTGTATTGATATATTCAAACAATTAATTTGGATAGAGTCAAGTTTATATTTGGTACAATATAATGAGTTTATGAATTAGATATTTGGAAATAAGTCATCCATGCTCTTGCATAAATCAATTCAGTGAATGTCTTTGTGGTAATGGTGCTCACGTTGGATGATGAAGGTGGCACATTTGTAGTACATGTTTTCTGTCTTGATTTCACCCACCTCCCTCCTGCTCCTGGGAACAGAAAACTGTATAAGGGCCTATGCTAAAGAACCTAAGATTTAGGCTCATCCTGGGTGAATGAGCTTGGAATCAATCCTCCAGAAGTAGTAAAATCTTAAAAACTACAGCCCCTGTTATTGACCACGTAGATAAGACATCTCTGGATCCTGACACTTACAAACTATGTGAGACAATGAAAATTGTTATTTCAAGTCAATGGATTTTGGCTTGAATTTTTTTTCTCTAGTAAACTGTAGATCATAAGTTCAAACAGTTACAGATTGAACCTTGAAGGACGCCACCCCAACAAGGTTTTGTTTCAATGTGTAACATGAAACAATTAAAGATAAAATAAGAGTGCAAAGTTACAGGTTATATAGGTCATAAAAAACAGAAAATTGGATCATGAATTATGGAGACAATCTGACAGTTTACTTCTGGCTTTGAGTGAACTACACAACGAAGCAGTTTATGAATTATTGAGTTCTTAAGCCCAAGTGGCCACTAAAAGAATCTGTCAGTGAATCTATAATCCTTCAGTGTATCTTTCCTCTCATTCACCCTTGAGTATTTTAAAGATGACATCTCACTTGAAGGTGGACGAGAGAAAAGGAGTTGTCACTCACCTATGACCTGTGTAAGTTTAGTTGCTTTAGGCAGAAACGGATGCAGGGTAGTTGGAGTAAACTTGAACCTAGGGAATGGTGAGTAACATCCTCCTTCCCCATTTCCTTCTCTCCTGGAGCTTCCCATGCTATTGCAACCCTTCTTGCATGGCCCTCACCCAGACCCCACCCTTTACCTCAGTGGCTCCCCCTGTATTGATTCAGACAGGAGCATGAATTGATCATTTCCAAACTGTTGCTTCCTTTGGCTATTTCAATGCTCTATAGTGTTCTGCGTATTTAATTTAAATCTGCTACTTTGTCTCTCAAGCATCATCACAATGTGAAGGTTTCTTCTATGTTGAAAATGCATGGACTTTACTTGTTATATAAAACAAAACTGAATTTTCTAGAAAATAAATAAATTTGATTCAAGACATTAGGATCCTGTTATTCACAAACTTATAAAAAGATTCTTCAACTTCAAAATTATTGACATTCAGGGCCGGAAAAGATTCTGTTGTGTGTAGCTGTAATTATGTGGACATCTTATACATGCAATAAGATATTCTGCAGAGTCTCTATCCATTTAGGTGTCAGGAGATATCCCAAATGTGATAACCCAAAAATGTCCCCAGCCAATTTGAATATGTCCATAAGGATGAAACATCAGACCCCAATGAGTACCACTGATGCAAAATAATTGCTATGAGTTTGAGAATGTTTCTGTGTATATGCATTTAAGAAGAGATGTAAGAATATAATTTCAGGAAATGAGGAGCCACTTAGGATGCAACCAGTCTTTCAAACCCCTAAAACCATAATCAGTCACAGAGTCAATTGTATGCCTGGTTCATATCCCAAATTGTCACCAAAAGTAGAGGTTGGAAATGTAAAATTTTAGGCCTACTATTTATCTTAACAGATAACTGAAAGTTGACCATATTTATAGAACACACTATTGTAATGATGCCTTTCATTTTTTTTTGAGATTTCCCTCTTTTAAGAACCAGAAAGAGGTGTCACCAAAGCTCAAAAATACAGTCAAGACCAGAATTCAAGTTTCTGAACATGATACTATTTTTCTGGGTTGGTAGTATATTTCCCCCTGGTTTATGTGTTATATACCAGCCTTGGTGCACCACAGAGACTAGATCTTGAGTATGGACTCTGTTATTTGAATGATCTTGGGGCAGTGCTAAATTTCTTTACTTCAATTTCCTGATCTTTATTATATGGATAACACCAACATTTTATTATGAAATGTTCTGTAAACCCTCAAGTGCCGTAAAAATGTCGTTTAGTTTATTGTCATGTAGAACATTTGTGATGGAGGCACAAATGGGAAAGACATCTTCCAGTTATTTCAGAGAGGAAAAAGTAAGTATCTCACTGCAGTGCAAACTACATTTACAAAGAGTTTACATTTTGACAGCGATAAGGGGCTAAAAATGTCCTCTGACAATGTGTAAATCCTTTTCCATTTCCGAACTGTTCTCTTCAGTATCTCAATTCCCCACTCTCTTAAGTGGGAATTAACTTAGACGCTATTTTTAGTCAAGTTCAAAATAGATTTATCTTTGTAAATCAGGGAACATATTGAGAGATATCTGAAGAAACTAGATGAGTTTTGAAGGAAAACTTGTTTTGCCAATACAATGCATCTGCAAGGCACAGCTTAACATGCAAGATTCTAAAAGCAGCATTTTGCAGTATGCTGCAACCTGAAACTCTGTAATGGACAACCCTGAGAAAGAAGTGCACAGCAAACACAATCACAGTGTGTCTGAGCGAGAGCGTATCTGCCGGGTGGAGGATGAAATGAGTGGTGATGGAGATGGAAGCATTGAAATGAAGGGATGCAGCAGGGATGACAGAGGCGTTCGACTCCACAAACTTTCTAGGTACCACCTGAGCACAGCCAGCGAACCTGCTAAATTCCAGATTGACAGGTTTTTGTTCTTGGTACTCAAGCATATTCCTCGGATCCTTAGAAGCTTCCTGTGAACCAAATACTTATGTGTTTTTAAAGGCACAGCCTCTCCGATGGAAGAGCCTGGGCTTTTGTGGGAGTCTGGCTATTGCTCCACACAGTCAAGTACAGGAGTAGGGAACACAAATTGGAATAAAGAATGAAGCTGATGAAACTGGTGATGTTTTTAAAGAGTTCTCATTATTCTCTTAAGCAAAATGACCTATGATTAAAACAAAGTGGCTTGGGAAGGCACCACCAGTGCCTGCACCCAATGTTTAAATTGAATTTTTTTCTCCAGTGAAAGCTGACTGCTTGGTTTCTCTACCAAAGAATTTCTGAACTTAGCTCCACTTCAGCTGGCTGCCTGAAGAATGTTGACCTTAATCCCCGTTTAAGAGAGTGAAGGGTTAGGATTAATGTTTCTGGTTTATGCATATTACCTTTCAAAACTGTCTCCATTTACTTATAAAGGAGGCTTGCCAACATTTCCTTCCTTCTTTTTTTCTTTTGTCTTTGTTTCTTTTTTCATTTCTTTCTATTGGATGGATTAAGACCAGGTTATTTCCATCCTAAAAGTGTGATTAAATATATTTGTGGTTACTAAATAAGAAAGCAAAAGAGCCAAGTGCAATGGTCTGTAATATACTGCAGAAGACTACTTTATGGGGTATATTTATGGGGAAGTTATTATAAGATTAGAAAGTATAGTGTTTACATTTAATTGTACTTTCCACAATGCAAGTTTTCGTGAAAAAAATCCCTCTAAAAATGGCAAATAAATTAAACCAACATGCTTACGCGTACTGTATAACTGTATATTCTGTCTAGAGGTTACCATGCACTCCTGCAGGATCTCTCCTGCCCAGCACCATCCAACTACAGACAAAAGTGAGAATGGAAACCCAATCCACTGTTAGCTTCCTGGAGATGCATGGGGCTTGAATGTTCTCAGAAGCAGCACATGGATTAACAAGAGACCCTCCTGAAGTGTCTGTGGTCCCAAACTGTCTTTCATCAAACTGCCAAGAAGCACTTTCTTAAGAGCACTCCCGCAGACAGAAGTGGCCACAGAGTTACAGACCAGTGTACCAAAGAATCAGCTTGAACTCACATTTTCCGGCTGGAGCTCCCAAAACAACTGTAGCAGGCTGTGCTGCACTGTTAGAAACTCCTGCAAGCTGGGGGGTCATATGGTGCTCAACCAAAAAAAAAATTTTCGAGTTTAATCCTTCCTTTGTACGACTATAATCTTTGGGGGTAACCAAATGAACTGTATAGCCAGTACTACTTCTTCATACAAAGATGCAAAGGAAGCTAGGTTCTACTTCGGCATTAGTTCTGTTCTGCTTTGGAATTGTTTAGGATTTTGCTTGTTTGTTTGTTTAGTTTTGCTAGCTTGGCACACTGTCTTACCATGTATCTATGACTGGCTGGGATCTCACAGAGACACGCCTGCCTCTGGTGCTGGGATTAAAGGAATGCACACTATTGCTAACTCTATTCGTTAAATTATTTCTATGTGAAATTCCAAAATGGAGCTTTTGGATGAAAACAGGCTTCGAAGTGCCTTCTGCACCGACACTAATAAGTCAGTGTAGTAGTGTTCTACCACCATCCTGTCAATCACAGGATCAAGCTACTGATCACACACTTGTGAGGGTGGGGAGAGGACCATGAGCTCCGGCCAAGCTCTCCACTGGAACACGGAAACAGGATAGAGGAAGGCATGAACAACAATACGTACATGGCCCTGCTTTAATCCCACTGAAAGGGGAAATAAGAAAAGTGGAGAACAGGTATGATAAGAGAAAATAAAAGGGCTGGTTGGATTTTTTGATGCAGAATCTCACTAGCAAATCCAGGTAAGCCTCGTCCACTGGAGAGCTGCCTTCCTCTGCATACCAAATTCTAGGAGTGTCAACTTGTGACATCACCCCCTGCTATCACTGCATGAAGTTTTAAGGCTGTCTGTCTCTGATTTCTATAATATATTATATTATAGATGTTGTCCCACACTGTAGCCTAAGTGTATTAGCACGTCTTCTTGTTTTGGAAACAGAGCCAGGAGAGGCAGCAGAATATAGAAAAACTTTATTCAGTTAATATTTCTGTGATATCAGATTTTTAAACCTGCTGTACAAATAGGCCCTTTTACCCTTTATAGGCAAATACTTCATAAGCATATCACTCCTCTGACTACCACGTCTTTGCATTTTAAGATACAGAACACGTAACTGGAGGTGTAGTTCGGTGATAAACTGTTAGCCTTATATGTACAAAACTCCGGATTTGATTCCCAGGACCACAACAAAAAAGGTGGGGAGAATAAACGGGAGAGGTAGAATGATTGAGAAAGCTCATAATTTTCTTCTCTTTCTATCCCTGACATTCTGTGCCTAAGTGTCTGCATCTAACTCACATTGAACACATTGGGAAAAAGTTCTAAATTCACACTCACACTGCTGTCTGCATGCCAAGTGGAATAGAAAAAGATTGAAGCCTGAAAAGTCTGGAGATTCTTTCAAGAAAAAGTTCCAATATGGAAATATGTAAGTCCACGAAGTTCTCTTACAAGAGAAGAGGTAGCGGGCAAAGAGAGATTTTCTTGGGAAAGGTAGAAGTTAATCTCAAACCAGATGAATGTCTAGAGAAGAATAGAAGAGAATTGCTCATAGATAGACCATGTCTTAGACTCAGAAGCTGGAAAATACACTCCTTTGAACGCAAGAGGAAGGACTTCTCATCTTCGGTCATTCCCTCCACAGTGTTTGGAAATTAGTTAGAAATACGGTCAGGCTTGGCCAAGCTGTGACAGGTGTTTGGTGTTAGCTAAACAGAACTTGGATTATACTTAGTGGAGAAAAAGAACAAAATCTAAGGATATAGGCCCTTGATTCTGAATCTGGATATCTTCTAAATTCTCCAAATATTTAAAATTTTACAGCTCCCAGAAATATCGCATCCAGGCTCTCAACATGCTATTTGTAGTTCCTTATGTCTGGGAAATGGAGTCTTTCTAAAGTTTTTGAACTTGGAATTAAGGAAATTTCTAATTTTAAAGCCCGTATTCTCTCATTGTTTCAATGACAATGTCAGTCACAATGTTTGTTTTTCTTCTACTACTGTCTCTTTGGCTCCACTCTATTTCAAAGCACAGTTCATCACTGATGGAACAAATACTTACAAGCAGAGTCCATTTTTAGGAGGTAATGAAGTGTAAGGATGAAGTTTAAATGATGCAATATGCCCCATGTCCACTCTTACATAAATAAATAAGGAGCATTTGTTTCATTTCATTTCAATACACACTTATGCAAGGGAATGTTCTATTTCTTTTGGCAGCCCTAAAAAAATTCTAAGTATATATCAACATCTTTTTAAATGTTGAAATATAGCCTTCATTTGTCCTTTATTCCAAAATAACCATACATGAGGAATACTGGTTTTTTTGAGTGCTTATTGAAGATGAACAGGCTGAAACTTCCCTGAAATGATTTGACATTGATGTAAGTAAAGCAGGAACCCAAGAAACTTCCAATCATAATCTTCCTTGGAGGAATCCCCTGTGTGAGACAAAGCTTACTTATTATATAGAGGAAGAGATCACACATCCCCACAGCTTCCCTGGGGACTTACTAAAAAAAGCATTGGAGGAGAAAGTCATAGATATTATTCAGGGAAACATGTCAAAGTATTTTGACCTTCAGAGAAGAGAAAGAAGGGAAGAAGTGAAGGGAGAAACAAGCCAACCAAACTAGACTTCATATTTAATCCTCTAATCCTCAGAGAATTCCTTCAGCTGTGTGTTCCTACAACTGTATGAAACCAATGTTATGTTGCAAGTCAATGGTGGAATCATATTTAACCCTAAAAACCCTAAGAGTCCAAAGCACACCTATATAACCTTGGTAGGATAGTATTAAAACATACTATGAACAGGATAGAAGAAATGACAACCTAAGTATTAATGTTTGTAAATTTCAGTAATATTTTGGTTGAGTTCAATAAGCTTTAATGTTTTCTTTTGAGGAAATCATATCAGTTGCCAAAGTTGACGTCATTACATTCTTATGCAATGCTGCTTAAGATGTCCCATGAGAGCTGGCAGCCTGGCCAAGGGGAGAAATAGAAAATTATCCAATGAATTTCTTGTTTTAAAAACTCAATCTTAATTATTTGTTCTATAATGTGAGGTTTTCTTCCATATTAAGCTTGAATGTTTAATTCAGATTGATTTAAAACTCAAAACAGGTTTTAGAAGGCTAAGATACAAGTTCTTTCAGGTAAAAAAATATGAAAAGTGTCTTTATTTCAGTCTGTTGCTATTGTTATTATGATTATTGATATTGCCATTATTTTAGAAATATAAACTCCTTCTAATCATGTCTACTTATAATTTTTAAAAGACATGCTTACAAAGTCAGGAAAGCACAAATTCTAAACTCCAGTGACCATCTTGTTTATGATATAAAGGTAAAACTCAAAAGTCACTATCTCAATTATTCTAAAGGAAAAATTGTGCATGTTTATATGTCTACATATATACATAATATTATATATAACATACAGGCACTGTATATGCCTGTTTGTACAATGTATATTGTACATGTACAAATTCATTCAATAATCTCTCTAATCTTGAATATACTCATACAGTTACTACATTTTCAACAGTTTAAAAAAATCATCAGAATTTATTTGACATTTTATGACAAATGAAATGTTAAAAATACTGAGTGCAGTGGGTATTTGGGGATGAGGGTTGTGAATTTATGCCTTCACAGGAGGGATATATCATCATTACAATTCTTTAGAATTACTAATGGCTTAAGAGAATAAAATGAAGACCAGGTTTTAGTTCGCCTTGGTATCATTTTTAAGTAATTACTTAAGAAGGCAGATGAGTGTAATGTGTATGACACACACGTGGAGTGGAACACCCCATGGCAGACAAAAAAAAGACTATATGAAAGTCACCAGGTGACATGTCATGTTATTATATCTTTAATGTAGAACTATACACAATTACCTCACAGGATGTCTTGAAAATAAGTAAACCACTATTTAGAAAATAAACCAGTGTCAGGCACAGTAAGCATTATAGCATTGTTCATTGGGATACATGATGTTTATGAATAGCCCCAGACAGAAGGCTGCCAATCTTATTGACAAAGAAAATGAGTCTAAGATAAGATTTTTAAAAAGATTCATTCAACATCAAAAACTGGGGTTAAACCATTCCCATACATAGCAGGTACTTTATGTTCCTATGCAAGATTATTTCCTTAGCTTTTATCCAGGAATCCAACAATCCCTGTTTCTCCCCATGTGCTTATTTGCATATATATTTTAAACTTCACATTACTTGACAGCAGGTACATTGAGATATGACAAAGGAGCTGCTGATATTAATTAGGAAGACGTCAGTTTAATCCAACCTTTTGAACTCTTAAAATCCTTCAAATTGAATTAGCTTATTGTTATTTTAAGAAAAAGAACATTTTACAAGGAAAAAGTGTTCCTTTCTAAGAAGGCACCAACCAGATGGGGTCCTGAGATATCCGAAAGGATTGTTGGCAAAATGTGATGAAATAACTTACACACAAAAATCTAAGAAACTCTGTGAACATTACAAATATGAATATTTTTTACAAAAATTGCAAATGTGCTTTATCATCAGATACCAGAGCCTCAGAATACCCTGGTTTTCCAACTGTGGTTTGATAGAGAAAAAAATTACAATGAGCAAACAAAAAAAGCCTACTAGAAAATTGTTACTATGATAATTATTCCACAAACTTAAAAATTGTGTGAAATAATAAACTGCTTAGTTTATAAATAAAGCAGAAAGGAAGCTCTAGAGGGTGGGGAAGGGGTGGGAGAATGAAATGTGGGGTAAGGATGATGAGAGACGAAAGGGAGAAAATAATTAACAAAATCTAATTTTGTTATGTAAATTCCATAACGAAGCCTAATAGTGTGTACACTAAATGCATTTTTAAACAAAATACAAAGCAGTGGATAAATAAAGGCCACACAAGGCCTGGGAAATACCTTCATTGGTAAATTGTTTGTTGTTGTACAGTCATGAGGACATGAGTTCAGTCCCAGGAATCCAAATAAAAAATGCCATGTGTGTTATTCCAGGGTTATGACTTCAGATCTGGGAGACAGAGAAAGAAGAACCTTGTCAAATCCAAAAATTCCAGATCTGAGAGACCCTGTCACACACAAAAAATTCTCCAAAACAAGAGAAACAAAAAAGGACAAATAACAAAACAAAAGACAAACAGAAAAAAAAAACAAGAAGAATGGTGTGAAGGTCAATATCAATCATCAATTTGATGAGAACCAGAATCCTCCAGTAGGAGAGAGACAAACCTTTGGATATAGATGGAGGGATAGTCTTAATTATGGTATTTCAGGTGGAAAAGGAAGTATTTTATATATACACACACATACACAAACTCATAGACATGTGTACACTCACACACAGATGTAGTAAGGAGAGAGCCACTTGTTGGTTCCCGCTACCCAGAACCAAAATAATCACACAGAAACTGTATTATTTAAAACACTGCTTGGCCCATTAGCTCAAGCTTCTTACTGGCTAACTCTTACATATGAACTTAACCCATCTCCATTAATCTGTGTATCACCACATGGCTGTGACTTGCCAGCTAAAGCTCCAGCATCTGTCTCTGGTGGCTACACGGCTTCTCTCTGACTCTGCTCCTCTGCTCCCAGCATTCACTTTAGTTTTCCCCTCCTAGCTATTTCTGTCCTGCTCTGCTATGTGCTCAAAGCAGTCCTTTATTAACCAATGGTATTCACAGCATACAGAGGGGAAATCCCACATCACACAGAGACATGCAGATTCACACATGGGAACAGAGAGAGAGACATGCACACACAGAGGCAAACACACATGTACACACTCAGACACACACATGCATACACACACACACACTCTTTCAATGTGTCTCTCTATTTCTTCCCCCCTCTCTGTTTATAGATATATATGTACACATATATAGGTATATATGCGCACATATGCATTGATATGAGTATATGTTTATATTCACTCATACAGATATGTATATATCATGTGAGAAATACCTTTCTGCCTAAATATAAGAAACTACATACTTATTTCCACTTGTACTGCAAACATTTTATTCAAATTGCATTTCAGTTTTAATAATTTTGTAGTGATTGGTTGGTGTTTTAAGATATGGGCATAGCCAACATGTGAGTTCTCCTTCTATGAGCAATGGCCTCTTTACCAAAATCTACTTTTTAACTGGAATGTGGAGGATGGTCAATCCTTTCTTATCCTATCAAACAGAAGTGTACATATCACTCTTCTGAGATGAAAATCTTTCTTTCCCATCTTATACTTAACTCAGCTATATGTTTTTCTACTAGATATTCAAGAAAGAGCCACAGAAGACAAAACACTCAGTCTTAATCTTCATAGTGACCTTGCGTGGGCCAAGTACATCAAAGTAGCCAACACTTACTCATTCCTGTTGTTTATAGAAGCTGTGTCTGCATGCACTTAATGCGCTGTCATTAGCTGAATCAAAGTGAGCGTCTCTCTGCTGAGAACACTTCTTGGTCTAGATAGATTTTCCTGGTTCTTGGGAAACCCTGAAACTTAGCGAAGCAATGTCAGACTCCTCCTGATCCTGGTTTCCTTGGTGTTTTAATTTCATCTCCTATTGGGCAACTTTTTGTTTTATGTCATTGGGCAGATAGCCATTGGCTCTTTTTCTGGTTTTTCTTGGAAGTTCCTTCAAATGGCTGCAGATTATTTCATTGAACTATTGTTTTTATCATGCTCCCTTCACTTAATTTGGTGTTTGAAGAGTTCCAAGTCAAACAGAAATTTCAGGCAAAATGCTAGCGGTTGGGGGGAATCCTTGAATTCAAATCAGCAGGACCTAAAAGCAACACTAAGTACCGGGAACTTTCCCAGATCAGTCCTATGAGTCTCTGATAGGCAGCCGTGGCATTACCTGTCAATATTTGCTTCTCTAGAGGTTCCCAAGAACTACTCCTGCTTACTGAGCCCCTGGTTATAGCCAAAGCCTGAGTAATTGGATATCTCTGAAGAATTGTTAGATGCCCTCGTGAAAGCGCCTTGCTGGGTCTTGGCAAAAAGCATGAGGGCAGCCCCAAAGAGGAATTACACTGGCAAAGACTTTTGAATTCTCTCTTTGTGAAACCCCAACTCCTTTGTTCCTTGTTTCTGGCAAACTGAGAACATCCTGAGAATGGGTCAAGGGTCTTTCAAAGGAATCCCTGCTGGCAAGATAAAATCACATTTCCAAAAGCCAAGTGCACCATTTTTCCATGTCAGACTAGGACATTATGACAACCGGGTACTGAAGTGGCCACGACAAGAATGCGAGATGGGACAGTACTTTTCCAAAGCAAAGTATGTCCTATAAGGTTCCATAGCTTTCTAAACTTAACTAAAGTTCATAATACCTTTATTGGGCATCCCAACGTTTTTCCTGCTTTCTGCCTATTCTTCCTTATAAATATTGCATGCATGTGTATTTGTATGTATACAAATAATGATATTAAGAATAAATCTGTCTCTGTCTTATACTTGTCTCGCCAATGTGTCCACCAAGTGTGGCCCAGACACACAACCCGAACATCATGCCTGACTGACTCAGCATAGTGACCTCAAAGATAGATGGTTAGGAATCTTAAAAAGACTTGAGGCTTGATCATTTTGTCATATTTCAGTGTACATTATTTGATTCTTTTTCTTACTTCCCCCTATATTTTTAAGAAGACCAGAGAGTTGTTGACTGGTTACTTCAGACAGGAAAAAAGAGAAGTTAATTTTTCAAATTACATGAAATGAAAGAAACTTATTTGGCATAGTTTATTAAACATTTTGTTATCTGTAGTTAATTCATTTTTTTCAACAAGGTAGATAAAATAACCCAGGAAGGTATATGTGAACTGCATGTGTTAATCAAGAGCATCCAAATAAAGGTGAAGCACATTTGACTGTCATATGTGTCATGAGACAGATCTGTGGTGATTGTCCATGGACTGGAGCGGGTGCTGCTTCCCAGTTTTTATGGACGATCTCCATGGCAAAATGTTAATGCAAAACTGACAATTCTGTGCTAAGATGTTGGCTATTTGGAAAATATGACCTTATTTATAGAATTCGCCATTCTCTGTAATTAAAAAAAAAAGCACTCAGACCATGACAGATTTCCAGATACCAACTGATTTCACTAAACAAAGAGTGAGGAAAAGATGAACATACTTGGTTCCTGTGATCCTGGACCACCCAATCATATGGGTACTCGGACATGAGAGGCATCTTAGAAATAATAGATCATCACCATCTCATTTTTGGAAGGCATATAGTATGGGAGCATTTATTTAAAGCCATAAAAGGATGGTCAACCTGGGAATTGTCGCTTTACCTTTTTCCTAATTCAGAGCTTTCTTCTACATTAAGGTGTAACTTACAAATCGGCTTATACTGGTTAAAACCACAGAGCATAAAGTTAATCAATAGATTTTAATATATGAGTACTTTTCAATCCCAACAGCAATGATAAATAAATTGGTTATATTTTAAGGATAGAACAATAAGCTGATATGTTTAAACAGAAAGCAGTATATACTAAAAAGCTATCTTTCTTTCTAATTGAGATGGTTTGAATGCAAATAGCCACTATAGAATCATATGTTTAAATTCTTGGTACTCTGTCTTTGTGGAACTGTTTAAGAATGATTAGGAGATGTGGCCCTGTTGGAGAAGACATGTCGCTGGAGGACAGATGTGAGGTTTCAAAATCCCACACTATTCCCAAGTAACCCTCTCTGCCTTGCTTGTGGATCAAGATGTAAGGTCTTGGGTACTCCAGCACCATCCCTTCCTGCCTGTTGCCAAGCTCCATGACATGATAGTCATGGACTCTACCCTTCCGTGTGGTCAGTTTTCTATTGCTGGGACGAGAAACCATGACCACCACAATGCTTATAAAGGAAAACATTTAATTGCATATGGCTTACAGTTTCAGAGGTTTAGTCCACTGATGTCATGGCAGGGAGCATGGTGGCACACAGGCAGACATGATGCTAGAGAATTTTATATCTAAATACATGGGCAGCAGGAAGAGAGAGACACTGGACCCTGGCTTAGGTTTTTGAACCCTCAAAGTCCAAACCTCATCCCTAATTAGACACTTCCTCCAACAAGGCCTCAGCTTGTAATCCTTTTAAGTCGTGCCAATCCCTCTTTACAAGCATCCAAATATACATGGTCATGAAGGCCGTTCTTATTCAAACTACCTTGCCCTCTGGAACCGCAAACCCCAAATAAACTTTCATCTATAAGTTACCTTTGGTCTGGTGTCTTATCATAGCAATAAAAAGTTAACTATGACAAGATTGCCATGACCTCTTCACATCTTCTTTGCCATGAAAACTCAGAGTTGAAATAAGTACTATCCAGCAACTAGCTACTATCCAGAAGAAATAAATTCCATATTCCTTCATTTTGGACTGCAATGTACCACCAGGGATTAACACGGTCAGTAAGGAATAGCTCATACTCTTGTGACCCTCAGAGGTAAAACAAACAAACAAACAAACAAACAAAAACCCAAACAAAAAAAACAAAACTAACACAGCCAACAGCCAACAACTTCTCAATTGATCTACATCAATGAACCTCAAAATACAATTTTTAGGATCCAAAGAATATTCCATGTGCCCTTAAGTGCATCTACAAACTCGAAATTATTTCTTGAGTGAAAATTAAGATCTTATTTGCCACACTCATTGTGTTAACACTTGCTTTGACAGTGAAAATGCTGAAGTGGACTAAGCTGTTACTATCTTACAGCAGCAGGTCAAGGCATTGCCACCCTGGAAAGTTGGTTAGCATTCTTCCCCATCACAAAATTGAACTGAGAGAGAGAGAGAGAGAGAGAGAGAGAGAGAGAGAGAATCTGTTTTCTTTTAAGAACACCGTTTTGGCTGATATACAAAACATGGCCTGAGACATAGTGAGGGACTAAAGAAGTCAACAGAGGAGGCAACCAATGAGCATTAGGCTCTTGAGTGGCTGAGCCGGGAAATGGGATTCAAAGAATTCTGAGGAGTGGATGGGTAGCGAGCTGAGACTGTAAGGGATGAGGAGCACCATAGGCTTGCCATAGCCAGATCGGAAGGAAAGCCTGGCAAGTTAAGTAACCATAGCTGAATCACAAAACAGTTCAACTGATCTTCCGGATAGCCAGCACACTTGCACTGTTGGACCTGATTCTACACTGACTGCAGCAGTAACACTGGTGGCATCAAGTCACATGTCAAATGCTGTTGGGGAGGTGAGGAGGTACTATCAAGCCACCTACTTCACTCAAAATAATTCCAAACCTCCTCGGAGGGGAGTTCTTGTTAACTCACACCTTCTCTAAGATACACAGATATCCCGAAAGCTACTCAGCCTGAAGAGACATCTAAATCAATCATCAAACTTTCAAGAGACAGCATTAGCCTATGAGAGGATACCAGAGATGTGTGTACTTGTAAAGAGTTGGAAGACTAAGATGCATTTGGGAAAGGAGGTTGAAACTTTCTCTTGAAGGAGCATTTGCCTATCAAGCATGGTGTTTCATATTACGGTGCTTAGTTGGAAAGTGTTGTAAGAAATGAGGAGGACGTGGGTGGGAGTGGGCGTTTCCCACAAGCCTCACATGACACCTCATCTTTCTATAATTTAAATGAGATTTTCAGAAAGGGGCAATTAGAGCCATCAGTAATTGATACTGTTCACCCATAGTTGCCGTTAAGAATGAACAGAGAGCATTCCCTTTGCACATGTGGTATCGTAATTAAGGGTGTCAGTGATCTCCAGAAAAGGGCATCCAAAATGCTTTCTCTTTGATGAGCTGGACACGGCATACCACAGCAGGAGAGTCAGAAGTCTGAAGTTCATGGTTCATCTTTGTATGCAGCCTTTTAATGTGCTGAATTGTGTGTTTGTGTGTGTGCAGCACCCACTTGTGTGCACTGACACATTGCAGACAGATCTAGACTCCAGAGGTCAGCATTGTGTGTCATTCTCCAGAGGACAAGTTGAGGTAGTGAGGTCTCTCCTTCAACCATGTTGTTCTTAGGATTCAAAGTGATCAGGCTAGGTCATAAGGGTTTTTACTCACTGAGCCTCTTAGCGGGACCTTACTATGTTACTATGCAATAGTATTTATTGATTACTTTAAAAGTTCAGCAGATATTGTTATGATTTGTATGAGATATCTTCCAAAAAAGATAATGTTTTTGAAAGAGTGGACCATAAGTGGTGAATCTAATTCTTGAGAGGTGATTGGAGCATGGTGGATCTAACTTAATCAATGAATTAATCCACTGAGGATTTATAATTTGATGGCATCATTGAGAAGTGATGGGGACTTTGGGAAGAAGTAATTTGAGGTATGATTTGTGGGCCAAGTCTCACTCTGAGTCCTTTCCTGTGTTCTGAATTCCCAGTTCTGAAGAACTAAGCAGATTTACTCTACACCACCCTTATACCATGTTCTCTTTCACTATGTGCTCAGAAACAGTAGAGCTAACTGTTCTGCCACAAATTGAAACCTTGACCCAAATCAAATCCTTCTTCTGAAAATTCTTTCTCTGAAAGACTTGTAAGACTGACAAAACAGACACCAAATATGTCCCAGATGGGATGCTAGGTTTTAAAAATGAAATAGGTGTCTCTTAAGAAGTCATAGTTTAATGGAATAAATTGACACAAAGTATAGAAAGATCAGCAGTACTATGGAAACAGCAATAATGTAACCCGAGGCATTAGGAAAAGGCTCACACAAAGGGTGAGTCTGAAAGAAAGCCTTGAATAAGGCAAATGGAGGACAGGAAAGGGACATGATACTGATTGAAGGACTGAGCATCATCTTTGATATAATGACAAGATACCCGTATGTTCCCGTCCTTTGCCCTGATCCTTACTACAGAGATATGACATAAGAGTTTCTAAAGCATAAGAGTAAATTCTTCTGTGAACTTATTGATAAGCCATCAGTGATAGAAAGAATTTCACCAAACGTTATCATATACCTTCATGTGTACACTGTAAAACCTAGAGCTTCCAAAACTCTCGAATACGTTATTGTTTTCAATTTATTTCTTTTATACCAACCACAGTTTCCCCTCCGTCTTCTGCTCCAGTTCCATCCCATATGCTCCCTTCTACGCCTCCCCCATCTGTAGTGGTATATTATTTTTGTATTTTGATAGATAAATATTGCCTGAAGACCAGAGGCAAAGCTAAAGCCACTAGAGGTGAGGCAGGGGTGGCATAGACCATTAATCCCAGGATTTGGGAGAGAGAGTCAGACGGATCTCTGTGAGTTCAAGGCCACCCCTGGGCTACACAAGATCAATGCAGAAAAATATCCAGGTGGTGGTGGCTCACACCTTTAATCCCAGTCCTAGGGATCCACACACTTTAATCCCAGCACTAGAGAGAATGTAAAATGGGAGGAAAGAGAGGCTGAGTCTGTTTAGTAATATCACTCAGCCTTGGTAGAGGTATGACTTCTCTAGTGGGCTGGCAGCTATGCTTTTCTGGGTTTTAGGTTGAACCCCAGTTTCTGTCTCTGGGTTTTTATTGTCCACGCTATTCTGACCCATTCCTCCTCCATCTCCATTCAGAAGGGATAATGGAAGTCAACAAAGCGCGGCATATCAAGTTGAGGCAGGATCAAGCTCCTCCCCATTGCATGAAGGAAGGCCAGGCAAGGCATCCCATAGGGAATAGTTTCCAAAGAGCCAGCTCATGTGTCAGGGACAGGTCCTAGTCCCACTGCTCACGGCCCCACAAAAGATGAAGCCACACAACTGTCACCCACATGCAGAAGGCCTACGTCAGTTCCATGTTGACTCCCTAGCCATTGGCCCAGGGTCTGTGACCTCTGAGAAGCTCAGGTAAGCTATCTGTTGTGGGTATCCCTGTCATAATCTTGAATGTCCCTGCCCCTGCTCCTCCCTCTCTTCAACTGGATTCTCTGAGCTCTCTCCAATGCTTGGCTGTGGATCTCTGCGTCTACTTCCATCAGTTACTAGGTGAAGGCTCTATGATGACAGGGTTCTCACCAATCTGATTTCATGGAAAGGCTAGTTCAGGCACACTCTCTACTATTGCTAAGAGTCTCTGCTGGGATTATCCATGTGGGCTCCTGGGAGTTTTTTGTTTATTGTTCTCCCCTCTGTACCACCCCCAACTTAAACATCCATATCCCTCATGTTCCCCTCCCCCAATGCTTTCCCTCTATCCCCAACCTCCAGCTTACCCGAGACATCTCATCTTTAAATACATTATCCTTAAGCCAACATGGTATGTGATACTTGGTGATCCCTTGAAGGAATTGTAATTTTACTGTTAGTCTTTTTTTCCCCACAATCTTGAGAAAGGGTAAATTTTGGATAAAAACACTTAATATAATAATGGTAGAAAAAGTTCAAGTTTAGATGTTGTCTACAAGTACTATTCAAAGAAGATTCCAAGTACAATTATAATTGAAATTTTCCTTTATTTTTTCTCATTAAACAAAAACTAAATTTTTATCTTTCACATAATAGTAAAAAAACCTATAATCTAAATTCCATTTTAAAATTTGCTGCCTTAAATAATATCCATGGAATGTTAAATATTATTTTTGTTCTATATAGCAATAAGAATTGAAATAAATGTTAGTAATTTATTTCTTTAAAGCTTTATTCAGCTTATACAAATGGGAGATTCTCTGTTAGCTTTTGAGGACAGAATTTCCCTCTGTAGTTCATGAGCTCACTGTGCTGGCAGACTGGCTCCAAACTCACTGCAGAAATCCTCCTGCCTCAGCCTTCCTAGTGCTGAGATTATAGGTACACTTATCATATCTGGCTGCAAAGTGGAAATTTTCTCAATAGAAGTTTATTTGCATTTTATGGCCTAGTTTCTAGAAACTACAATGGAAATCACAATTGTTAAGAAATATAGAAACTAACTTTGGTAAAACTTCTGAAAAAAAAACACTATAGAAAATACACTAGTCAATGATCAGTGTTTTGAGGAAGTACCAAGTTCTGTCTGTAAACAAAAATATTTTCTGAATCTCTCTCCCAAAAGCATATTAGTTCAGTGGGTATCTGGATACACAAAGTACATGACTGCATTTCCTTTGCAGCAGTCTCATGGACTCTATGTAGCATACATAACAGGATATAACACGGGAAACTTTCTCAGTGCACAGCCTGGGATCTGTACATAGATGGAGGCAACAACCTTCTGCATCACGGCGGGTATTGGTGTTGCCTCTGGAGGGATGAGCTGAGAGGCAATGGGCCATTTCTTGCTTTGCCTACTATGGAAAACTCTGCATTTGTGGCTCAAACGACTACTGGTGGGTTCCTGTAGGCTCTTCCATGTGTATATTAGCTAATTTCATCATGGTTGTGACAACATGTCTCAAGGAAAGAACAACTAAAGAGAGAAAGGTTTACTTCGGCTCATGTTTTGGGGGCACAGTTGGTTACAACAGGAAAGGCTTTGTGACAGGGTAAGGAGGCAGCTGCCCATGATTTCACCCTTTAGAAGCAGAGAGATGAATGCTGGGTCTTTGCTTGTGTTCTTCTACCCATGTGAGAGTGTCACCGAATTTAGGATGAGTGTCCTCTCCTCAGCAGAACCTCTCTGGAGATCCCTCCCAGACACACCTGAGGATATGTTTTGTAGGTGACTCTAAATCCATCCTGATGACAACCATGAAACTAGGGGGATGGCTCAGTGGCTAAAGCCTTACTGAAAGAAACGTGAAGACCTGAAGTTAAATTCTCAGGACCTACCTGAAGTCAGGCACAATAACATGTATCTATAGTTTCAATGTTTCTCCATTAATATAAGAGGCAGAGGGAGGCAGGATATTCCTCTGAAAGGTGAAAGGCCACCTCCATTGGAGTAGGAAGCAGAGAACAACAAAAAGACATTGTCCCAAATAAGGTGAAGGGTAGGGACTAATACCTAAGGCTGACCTCTGGCCTCCTCATTTGTCCTGGCACGCATGTACATGAACACAAATGAATAAGCACATGCACACATGCATACATATAAGCACATACATTTGAAAGCACACACCTATATAAAATGCAAGAGAGAAAATTAACTATTACGTGAAATAAAGAAGTTGTCCTGTGCAAGTCATATAAAATTATTCTTTAACACAGTTAAGAGTTTTCCATATTTTCTTTGTTGGTTTACTGATCTGAGTCATAGATGCATGCACAATGGCTGTGAATCAGTTCACAGAGGTAACAGTGGACTCTAGGATTTCAGGTGGGCTAAGTGAACCTGGCACCCAATGTGGAGATAGAACCCATTATTATTCATGCTACATGAACCCACTTCCCATCAGTCAGAACAATATAGCCTTCGTATGACTCTAGTCTAGAAAAACAATGTGGTATCAAAAATGTAAAGCATCTTCCTGGAAAACTATGCTGTTGCTTGTTTGTTTGTTGTCAACTTGACACAAACCTAGACATGCCTGGGAAGAAAAAGGTAAATTGGAAGACTGCTCCATCAGATTTCCTGCAGGAAGTCTGTAGGGTATTTTCTTGAGTCCTGATTGACATGAGAAGGCCCAGCTCACTGTGAGAAGTGCAACCCTGAGCAAATAGTCCTGGGTTATACAGGGATGCATGCTGGGCATATCATTAGAAACAACTCAGTAAGCATCCCTCCTCCATGGCTTCTGCTTCAATTCCTGCCTCCAGGTTCCTACCTTGAGTTTGTGTCTTGGATTCCCTCAGTCGTCTGTGATGTGGGCTATATAAGCCAAACAAACCTTTTCCTTCCTATGTAGCTTTTGGCTTTTATTGCAGCAATAGAAATCTGAAGATGACAAAAGCCAGTCACCCCAACAACATTGTTACTTTCTAACATCGTTGCTAGGAGGGCTTTCCTTTCCTCTCTGTCTATCTCGTGAGCTTGTTCTTTTTTTTTCCTTTTTTCTTTTTCTTTTTTACTATTATTATTAAAAATTTCCACCTCCTCCCCTCCTCCCATTTCCCCCCTCCCCANTGAAGTAGAATCAAAACCCAGATCCATTGTCCTTGGCTTCTCAGTCAGCTCTCCACTCGTGAGCTTGTTCTGATCACAGTAGAGTCTACATGCTCTCTTCATTCATAACCAGCTCTTGACTTTTTAGAAATTAGAGCTACATCTGTCCTTAAAATCATGTTTCAGCTTAGTTATACAAAGTCAGGTTGTCCCTGGCAATGAAGAAAAGAATCCTTCCTCAGGAGACTGGGAGCATGAATTTGATATGCAAAGCAATTACACTTCATAATAATGGATGTAACAGAACTTCAACAAGACAGCAATTAAAGAGAATTCTTAGTGTCTAGTAGATCCTTTCAAAGCCATCACTGGGGAGTTTTCACATCCTCTCCAGACTGAATAGTCCATTTAATTTTCCAGAACATCTTTTGTCTGTTTAGCTTACAACAAAGCCAAACAGAAGATAACATGCAAAAAAATACATAGTGCCAAAGTAAACACCAGTGCAAGAACAGGAATTTGTAGATCTTCAAAACATGTGTGTATGTACATGCATGTGTGTGTGTCTGTGTATGTGGGGAGAGAGAGAGAGACAGAGAGAGACAGAGAGAGACAGAGACAGAGAGAGAGAATGATTGTGGCTAGTTTTTCCATCTAAAAGTACTTCTAATCAGGCAATATTACCAGGATATTATAATATCTCTCAGCATATGATTTTGTACTTTGTTTTATATTTTTAAAAACTTAAGGATGTAGCAAGCATTTAAGAAAATAAAACCAACATCTTATAGTTCCTACTAGGTTATCAAATTTGTGGCTATTCATAAATCTCAAAACCATTAAAAAATAAAATCTCAATAACCACTTTCCCTTTAAGACTAACAGTCAAATATGCCACAAAGCAAACTTCTCAAATTAATTTTGAACACTTTGTCATACTATTCAATAATTTTTAGAGCTTCTTGCTTTTTATCTAGTGCTCAGAAAATGTATTTTTACTTAATACCACTCTTAAAATCTGTACCATACATAGTTGGAGATGAATGGAAGAGAGCGTGGTGGACTTTCACACTGACTTATAACAGGATACACATTTTCTATGATCAGAAAGCAAGACATCTATCATCCACTGTGTCAATGAACTTGAACTCTTTTTATTCAGTGGGATTTTAACTTTTAGGCTAAATGGTCTGAAACCTCTCTTGTGGTGGGTGTGGCTACTCAGACGTGTGGCACAGCTGCTGCCCTCCTGAATTCCACAAGATAGTTTATCATGTTGTTATTATCCTAAGTGGCAGTCAAGATCAGATATGGCATTTGATGTTTGTTTGGTAGAAGATGAAGCACCAAAGGATTCCTCAGACATGGTATGTCGAATGGCCAGGAGAGGATCCTCTCATTTATTTTACAAACACAGGAAAAGCAATTTCTGTTCACTCATATTTCAAATATTTTATAAATAGCAACTCATACAATTATGAGAATGAACCTCTGAGATAGGCACTCTGTATATTGACATATAGAAGAAATGTAAAATATCACCATTTCCCTGAAGTTAGGGCTTAAAGCTGGCCACTGACATTCAGGAGCATCAGAGGCCGTCATTCCCACTTGAGAAAACAGAGTAAAGATGGGCTTGACTGATGGAGCCACAGGAAAAGCAAGCGCTCTCATTCTTTCTCTGCTATGATTGGTTCGTTGTAAGGAAACTCTTCTATTAGTTTGCTCTTCCTAGAGAATCTATGCAGGAACTGGGGCTGTCTTTCATTGACCAGGGAGTCCAGAGGCAATGGAAGATAAATGTACATTTCTGCAAGAGTGGTCCAGGCTCTGTCCCTGATTGAAGGCCAGAAAGTTTGGCTTGGTGACCTAATCAAATAACTCTTATGGGCTCCAGATCTAGTGTTATCTGGATTTATCCAGAAGGAGTTCACTTTCAGAGTCTCAGGGAGGAGGGGTACTAAAGGAGAAGTTTAGGGTCTATTATGGCAAAGTATCTGTTTCATCTCACTTGTGAAAAGGTAGCCTATGTGGATATAAAATGAAAGGACCCATATTGAGCTAGCAGATTATCAGTAATGCGTTCAGCTACTTATCCAAAGTGCAGAATACATACAAATGATTTCTTTTTACTCCCCAAACTCTTCCTCTCTACAGGATGGTTTTACTGAGCTTGTTCTGTTCTGTTTAATACTTATACAAACTTTAAATTTATCATTTGGAGAGGATAACATCATTTTATAGCAATATGGAATATTAATGACCCATTAACAAAATAATGTCTCTTTTTAGAGCTTCCCGATGGATCCTCCCCAAAAGCCCAAGAAATCGCATTTGACAAATTTGTCTGGCTATTTCTTACAAGTGGGAACTCTCTATAGACTAAAGACCATCTAGATGATATTAATACTAAATGCTGAAGAAATAAATAGCATAAGGAAAGAGGGATGACAACTGTAAAAGCTGAAGCTGTTCAAAGCAGAGTGAACTGTTTTCTGGAGGGAATCTGAAGAATGTCTAAGCTGAGCCTGCATGTTTTCCTCTGATATGCATCCAAGTGCCACACGACCTCTCGGCATCTGCAGACTGCTACCTGGGATGCAGTGAGGGATTCCATGTGGGGCTAGAGAGCCGGACAGTGACCTCTAAGATTTCTCCCATTTTTATGTTGCTTTTGTTTTTAAATTACACTTTCTACATTTTTTTTTTATTTAGGATCTCCAGGAGGTTGGGAGGGCTGGAGAGATAGCTCAGTTTTTAAAGAGTGTTTGCTTTGTCCTGAGTTTGGATTCCAGCATCGTGTAAAAAGCCAGTCATGGCTTTGTATACATCTGTAACCCCAGCACTGTCAAAGGAGGAGGCAGGAGGATCAATGGAGCTGGTTGAATACCAGTCTAGCCAAAGGAAAGAGTGTCAAGTTCAGGGGGAAAGCAGAGAGGGATACAAGAAGACTTCCGCTATCTACCTCTGGTCTCTATTAATACTCACATACATGTGTTCTCTCTCTCTCTCTCTCTCTCTCTCTGTCTCTCTCTCTCTCACACACACACACACACACACACCACAGACAGAAAGACAGAGAGAATCTCCTACAAAGGATACTAGAACATTCATAATTCAGTGCCTCATAATTTTAAGTTCTACTGAATAATTTCTCATAATACCATCATGCAAATTAAAGTGATAGTATGCATTTATACATCAATTGACATAAAATTCATAATAAAAATGGAATATTCACATATTTTCCTTTAATATTTAAATATGACTCAAGGTATCAATATGGACATTTTACAGAATCTACAAGAATGCATTACTACTTCTATAAATTAGCAAAACACCTAAAAATGGATAATAGTACTTCTGTTTCTTTGAAACATGTCATATTTATTTAAATTACTTCCCTAGGAACAGCATTTACAAATACATAGAGAGATTAAATACAAGTTATGATCATTTGTTGATTTGTAGAGGGCATGGGTTCAGTTGCCAGCACCCTCTCAGCAGCTTTCAAGCGTACATAGCTCCAATTCCAGTGGCTCCAAGAACCTCTTATACACATATACTCTTACAGGAAAAGCAGTCATACACAAAAATAACAAAAAAATCTTTATAAAACACATATAAAGTTGGTAGCTTTCATTGTGAAGAAAATGGTGATGGTTAGACCAAACAAAAGAAGGCAACTTGTATTTCCTAATCATGAGTGCCAAGAACTAGAATGAAGCGGAAAGAATTGATCTCAGGGTATCATCAAAGTCAATTTTCTACCTTCTTCCTTAAGGAACACTCTCATTCTATAATACCTGAACAGGAAACAGCATCATAGTTACGCTTTTAGAAAATGTGTTCTAATATGATACACTCCAGGACTACCTGGTCCAGAGCAAACATTCCTTTCTGACAAACTGTCAGCTATTTGTTTATAACCAAGGTAGCTCTGTGGCAAATATATAATGATAGCATCCCCAACTAGTGAGCCAGGAGAAACTAACTCTTGTTTATTCTAGAGATATTGTAAGAGATTCAGATATTTACTAAACACCATCTGGGTAACTCGGGAGACATGATTGTCCTATCACGTGGACAAATTATTTTTCATTTATCTCTGCATTTTATATCCTTTAGATATTACTGTAAACATTAATAGGCATTTAAGTAGAGTCTCAACTATGAAATAACAATAAAATAAAATAACAATAACAATAAAAATTTATTTGGTATTTGCAGTCATAAATGAACTCACGGCAGCAAGTGCTTCCTGCTTAACACGTGCACAAGACTGGGCCCAACAACATTCCATCTTGGGTAATGGGGAGGGGATCTTAAAGCCCCATCCCTCCTTGAAGAGCTGTAGATAGTTAGTGATTGTTAGGAGAGGGGGCATCTATAGTACCCAGTAGTGTAGCCACTGATAGGACACCATTAGTCAATTGCCGCTCTTGCAGAGAACCCAGGTTTAATTCCCAGCACCCACATGGCAGCTCACATCTGTAACTACAGTTTCAGAGGATTCAACACCCTATTTTGGCCTTGTGTGGGCACCAACCACACACAAGGTGTACAAATATACATTCAAGCAAAATACCCTGACACATAAAGTTTTTAACACTTAGCTTAAAAATTTAAAAAGTTAATGAAAACAAATTTTCAGATGAGACAATTTTGTAAGTTTTATCTAAGGTAAAAGATTGTTTTAAAAATGGAATTCAAAAACTGTGAGGACAGATCTAAAAACTCAAGTACAATGAAGAAGGTCTGAGCCAATTACAAACAGCAAACAAGTTTCATGGCTAGAGAGAGGGCTCAAGAGTTAAGAGCAGGCACTTCTCTTCCAGAGGACCCAAGTTCTGTTCTTAACACTGAGTTCTGGTAGCTCACAACTCCCTGTAACTCTAGCTCCAGAGAGATTCAAGCCTCACGACCATATATACACACATACACACATACACAGACACACATACACACACACATACGAACACACATTATTCACATACACACACACAGGAATGCATGCACACACATACAATTAAAATATTTTTTAAAGCTTCTCATAAATAAAACTTAAAATGGTACACCTGTGATAGAATCTATTGCAATGAAAAATGGTTTTAAAAATATTTTCAAAGTAACTATTACATAGTTCATCATGATAGGCTTTAAAAATAAGGATTAATAGGAATATATAAGAATATTTAATTAAAATATAACCAAAAATGACACGTCTGAGCTAAACTGCTTCAAACCTTGACTGCAGTCGTCACTGCTTGCCTTTTTATGTCCTACTGAACATTTCATAACTCAAGCAAAACTGAGCAGAACTGAGTGGCTGGCAATGCAGCAACTGCCCTTTTCATTCCATAGTTAAAACCGTCAACAAGAGGATCGACAGATGCTGTTAGCAGAAAGAATCAAGGAATGTCAAAGGACTGTGCCTCATCCCCTGAAACTCCAGAGTTCCTGGTACCTCAGAGCGCCACTCGATAAATCACTTTCATTCAGCTTCTTCAGGAATGACACCTGTGACCCATAGAAGAAACACGTGACGTTCATTTTTCAATTCATTATGAAAATACTTCAAACCTTCTTTATTGGATGAAATTCATCTTTATTTGTTTTTCATCTACTTCTCTACCTGGAAACGGCATCAGGCCAAGGATATCTGAACAGTCTGTGAGTAGCAATATCAAAATGATATCAACTGGACAACATCAGTCTTAGGTGATTGTTCTCTTTCTTATGTGACATGAAAGATTTTTGTCCTTGTCATTGTCTCCTCCTTCTCTCTCCTCCCTTCTTTCTTTCCCTTCCTTTACCTCTACCTCCTCCTCTTCTTACAATAGAGTAGAAGGGAGTCTTTATAACCAGACTTAAGTTAAGTTTCTGGCTGCAAACCAAGTGTGGTGGCTCATGCCTGTGTTCCCAGAACTTAGGAAGATGACATAGAAGACTGTCATACCTTCAGCCTGGGTTACCTAGGGAGTTTCAGGCCAGCCAGGGCTACAGGGACCCTGTCTTCCTCTTACCTCTTAAAATAAGTTAAGCTAACTAAGGAAAGTGTTACCAAAAAAAATTGATCTCAGAACCAGCAACTGAGGCGTCAACAGTATGTTCTAATTAGCATCTATATTCCCTAGCCTGTTGCAGTGCTACAATATTGCTTTGGGTTTTGCCGAGGCCACATCAAAAGTCATTAATAGCTAAAAGAAGTCACCCAGCAGAGTTCCATTTTCTCACTCAAAAAATTGTATTGCATTCAACAAATGTGCAGAAGACTAATCCCCCAGTTCATTGAAGACTTCAGCATCCAGTGATTCAAATTCCACAGTTAAAATGAAGCTAAATCACATTATTATCTAGGATGGCTGATGCTGTCTTCCTCTTGAAGCCAGTGAAGGCTAAGCTGGCTTACTTTCATGTGCTGCCTCTTCCACTGGAGTTTATGGAAAGGATGGAAGCATTTAGTATTTGGGGATATCATATATATGTGTGAGTGTGTGTGCATGTGTGTGCATGTGTGTGTGTATTTAATATGCAGATTCCTAAATAAACATGATGAAAATGCTCAAAGCAGCAGAAATCATTTCCACAGATGTAGCTTCTTATGGGTAAAGATTTGAGTTCCATTGATAAGGTTTATAATTGCTGATTGGACATAAGGACATAAGGTGTGTAAAACATGAACCCACTTAACATATTCATGAGTTAGGAAAGTTTTTACATTTCTGCCTAAACTGTTGTGATGGTTTGAATGAGAATAGCTCCCATAGACACAAAGGATTGAATGCTTGATCTCCACTTAATGGAACTGTTTGGGAAGGATTAGGAAGCATGGCTTTGTTGGAGGAGGTATGCCAATGGGAGCAGGCTTTGAGGTTTCAAAACTACATGGCAGGTCTAGTCTGTCAGTCATTCCATCTCTCTCTCTCTCTCTCTCTCTCTCTCTCTCTCTCTCTCTCTCTTTCTCTGCCCACTACCTGCAGATCAGATTGTAAAGCTTTCACCTGCTGCTCCAACACTATACTTATCTGCTCTTGCCATGATGATGATGGCAATGGATTAATTTTCTGAAACTGTAACCAAGCCTCCAATTAAAACTGTAATAAGAGCTGCCTTGGTAACAGTAACTAAGACACTGCTTCTACTTGAAACAGCTGCACAAAAGGCTTGCATTAAAGAAGTAAATAACTTTAGGTAGCTTAGTCGCAATACTATGGAGCATCACTTAAACTGAACACAGTGGGCTGGGGAGAGGTCTCCCTCAAAGTGAAGTACTTGCTGTGAAGACAAGGAGCTAAATTCATCCCCAGCAACTTCGTAAAAGCTCAGTGGTGCCTGTAATTCCAGCATTGGGGAGGAGGACTGATGCTGACTGATCTGCAGCCTAGTCAAATTATTAAATTCCAAATTCAGTGACAGATGGCATCTTAAATGATAAGATAGGAAGGCAACTAAAAGAATGGCACCGGATGTGAACTCTGGCTCCACATGGTATACGCACATACGTGCACACACGTGAACAAACGTATATTTTATGTCAGGTGCATGATGCCCTACACTAGTTTTATGTTCATTTTATGCAGAAAAGTCTCCATCATATAAATCATAAAGAATAAAATTAGTTATCTTTAGTTTCTTTTAAGCTCTTCTTGATCAAGGGAAGCATGAGAAATTTTAATCAAAGATTTTCTTGGTTGTAAATATGGATCCTCTTTTTCAAGCTAAATTTTTTTTAGAAATTTCAAACTTTCTGCCAAGTGTGAATATGCCTCTTGAGTCAAAGAGTCAGAGATCTTGTGTTTATGCAAGGCTTACAAACATGAGAGGTCTCTGGGTAGGTCACGTCATCCACTTCTGCTCTCAACACAGGCTTATATTAAAACTTCTATGAACAGAGTGGTACCCAATACGATTTTTTTTAATCTCCTGGGAACTCTAAATATACATTCATTTATTATTACTACAGGATTGATTTTTTTTTATTTTGTTTCTCAGGTCTTTTCCTGCAGGGGTAGGTAGGGAAAAGAGGAGAAGATTGATGAGCTGGAGAAGCAAGAACCGCCATCAGGTCACTAGCAAACGGGACCTGAGATGACACGGGGGCGTTTACTATATTTCATAGTTCTTGCTGTTCTGGGAAAATCATGAGAAATATTCTTCCAGAGTTATTTCAGTAGCTGGAACAGCCGAATTTGGAAGTCATAAGATCATTTGAAATGTAACAGAAGTTAGAATATGTATTTAAAACAAGCAAACAAAGTTCAAAACTTCCATTGGGATTTCATAATATTCAGGTTCTTCCTAGCTTAAATCAAATCAATGTCAAAGTTTTGAAAATATACAATATACTGTTACATTCATTCAGTGAGCAGAGTGGATGTTCAACATTTATTCAAAGAGGGGACAGCTCCCCGAGCAAGGTCCCTATCCCACTTCCAACCTGAGAGTTTTGCTTCATGTTTCTGGGCCTTTTCGATCATTAATAATAGTTTTATGAAGTCAGAAAGGGGACAGGCCTGGGGGAAAAATCCAACGGAAGGAGAACACATTAGCTAACGTTTGAAGACCTGTTTTTCCAAAAGCTGGTTCTGTACTCACGTGTTAGAGAATGTTATAAAAAGTGCAGACCCAGTAATAACTCCTAGTTATCGTATGAGACTTGCTCCTTTAGATATTGATCAGTATGAAGAAACATGCCCATTTCTCCCCCAAATTTGTGTCAATCCCCTTATTTTGCTAAATTACAAAATATATCATGCTAAATAATCAAGGCAAGTAGACTCACTGACATAAAACAGTAACCATCGTTCAAGATTTGCAGTGCACAATGATAAAATAGCTGTCTCACAGGCTTGCCACAGTCAGTGAATACAAAATCTTCTAGGGACACGTAGTGGTTCAGATTCCAAATGTTTTCTGATAATCCACATGACAAATTAACATGTATTCAAAATGGTCTACAACACTACAGTCATACCTCAACCACTACCATTGCTTTGAGATGCCAATACCAAAGACAGGTAGGCACACACCACATTTGTTTAGGCAGCAGGGACAGAGGAAACGTCAGGGGTAGCTGTTTATTTTCATACGAAGCTTGGGCCTCATCACAGTCAAGTCCAGCATTAGAAGCATGAATGAGGTTGGGAATTCTTGCTCCTTTCAGACTCTACCTTTGCTAGAACACAGTGGAAGCCCTGGGCCTCTCTCAAAGAATGGAACTTGAAAGAACGGAACTTTTTGTGAAATGTATATTTACTGAACAGCAACTCTCTGAGGCAAGACAACAGTCTTCCCATTCTCATTTGTGAAAAATCAGATTATTTTGACCACCTAGAACAGTGGCCAGCTCATAACAGCATAGTACATTCTCAGTGAAGGGTCAATAAATTTGTGAATGAAAGCTTTTATACTAATAAACAAGCATAGCCCATGGAAAGAGTGTAACTATCAACTAGCAAATACAGGAAGACACTGGCAGGAACTAATCAGGTTAGTTAAGTAGAGAACAGCATTCGTATGATCTGGTAGTTCAAAGTTCTTCAAAATAACTGGACACATACAGATTTATGGTGGTGACAGCAAGGAAATGGCTGATCTTCAAAAATGCAAGAGCGCCCTTCTCGCCCCCACCCCCCATGATTGACTTTATCATAAAACACTCTTTCTAGCTCTTAATCCTGCTGTAAAATTGTGGCTTTTGAAGTGTGTTTCTGGTGCTCTTGTAATCTGCTTTGTGGCTTGCTGACTAGGCAGTCCTTTGGGTACATAGATTTCTGCCATTCCATAACCAAGACCTAGATAACACGCTCAAAATCTACTTCAATGTTCAGGCCCCATGGTTCACATGCAGTTTTCCTACCTTTCAACAGCATATTTTTAGTAAACTATAAATACCAACCGACCATATGTCACTACATGAAATGTAGATTTTGCATTTTCCTTCCTTTTATTCTCATTGTGCTAAAAATAATATTCATGTCCATAATATAATATTATAATCTTATCATTATGTTTGTAAAAATGAAATGATTATAATAAATTACCACTGATGTTCAAATAACAATAAATCAAGTACATAATAAAACAAAATAATATTCACATAAATATTATTCTCAAAGCACCACTAAAGTGCGAGAATTGGCCAGTTATGGGTTTGGAGAGTTATTTAATTATGGAAGCCTTCTATGCTACCAAGTAGACAAGAAAGAAGAGAAAATGAACTAACAATTGAAAGTGACCTGCTTTTAAATCCACAAAGGATTATTCATGAGAGGGCAATGTGTGGGCTGATGGGTAATCACTAGCCAAAGGTAATATACATAGGTGTTAAGTAAAAGTTCTGTGAAATTCAGGAGCCCTTTGATGTAGGCCTATAACATTTGAACTTAAAAATATATTGAAACTTACTATAGAATTCAGATTGGCCTGGGCAGTATAACACACATACACATTATATATAGAGAAAATATAGAAAAATGTGTTTTATTTTGTTGTATGACTAGTTGCTCATTTATAGGTATTTTTGAGATGGGGTCTTATGTAGACCAGGTTGGCTTTAAAATCACTCTCTAGTCAGGCAAGGCTAGCATTAAACTCCTGATCATCAAAAAAGAAAAGGTTTCCACATTGTTGTTTTATGGTTTTTCTTCACTGAAACAGTCTAAGGGAAAATGATCAAAACATCAAATGAAAATATACCAAATATAATTCTATTATTCTGTTATTTTGTTTTTATAGTTAAAATTAAAACAATGACATTTTGATTTTGCTGCTTCTCTATTTCTTCCATCTCCAGGGATTTTAAAATAATGAGGGGAAAAAAACTCAATTAGATTTTAGATAATTCTCTGAAGTGGTGATTGGCTCATTGGCTGAAGGATGGAATGGCATGCCCACAGGAGAGTTTCTCCTTGAAGGTCTAATGTAATGACTCCATGATTTTAAAGAGCCTGTTGAAATCCATATGTAAATAACTGTGTGGTGTTGCCTAGTTTGTCAGAATAGGAAAGGCTAAATGTAAGGAAGATAAGTGTGGGGAAGAATTGAATGCAGACGACGGATACAAGCTATGAAAGAAGTTAAAAAGTTAATTGTTTTCCTATGCCTAATTCTGATGTGGTTGTTTTCAATTTTAATGGTGGATACTTCATAAAATATATTTGATATTGAATGTATAAAATTTAATAGGAAGCTTTCACAACTGCTGTTTTGAAGGCCAACTCTAACAGTTCATGAGGTTGCAAAGAATTTAGGTCTGGTTAATTTGGACGTTTGATTTTTTTTTTTGTTCACTTGCAATGTCTTTTTTATTAATAATGTTGATTGGAAATGTAAAAAAAAGCTGAAAAATATTTCATAGTTGAGCCTCCTTTGTGTCAAAAATCCATGCTGACTCATAACTGTGACATTATATTCCAGCCCAATTTATGATCTTGGCAGAAAGACAAAATAACAGAGCCAAGAGACAGGAGAGGGGACCTCAGTGAACTTAGACCGAAGGAAACGATAGTCTAAATACAAACCTCAGACTGACGAGTATCTGTTACCAGGACAAGATGAGAGGGAGCAATGGACAGCAGAAACACCTGTTCTAGGGCTAGGACTGGATGAGTCCAGTCCCTTTGCCGGTGCTATCTTTGGCTTCTCACTGAAACTCAAAGAAATGGATACATTTTCCACCCTGTCTCTTAGGGAGACAGTAAACTCAGGCACTGACTGGTTAAGTAACATTCCCAAAGTCAATCAAGCAGAAAGCAATGTGGTTACCAACCCAGTCAGTAGCAAGGATGATCTTAGGCCACACTCTTAATTCCCAATTCAATCCACTGTCACAGTTAAGAAACATAAGAATGGGGATAGAGTAAGACAACCTGGCAAAAGCACACTTTAAAGAATTTTAAATTTTTATTTCAGGTTAACTAAGATTTGGAAGCTGAATTCCATTTCCAAGAAGTTTTTGCAAGAAAACTTTTGGACAAGCTTATAAGATTATGTAATAAACAGTGAGTATTTCAATTTTGTTGGAGAGGTTGAAAATTTAGTTAGATGGATTTTTAGATGCAGGGAGCAAAGTGATTTGATTAAGTTGGTTAAAGCAGTATTAGTTTCTTTGACCATAATGTTCTTGAAAGAGAGCCAAGGAAGATAACTCCACTGGTAAAGTGTGAGCCCAAACCCCTGACTCAGAAGGGGAAACATGGTGGCTCCTATTTGTAATCACTATGCAGAGGAGGTAGAGACAGGTGCATATTAAGGGGCTTTCTGGTCAACCAACCTCTCCTAATGGGAATCCTAATGGGAAAGCCCCAGGACAATGAGAGACTCTGTCTTAAAGAAGCAAAGTAGACAGTGCCTAAGAAATACCCCCTGATACTGACTCCATTCATTCACACAGAGGTGCACATACAGGCAGGTACACACACACACACACACACACAAACACACACACACACACATCTGTAAAGGAGATCTTTTCATTCAGTGGTACATGGATGTTATCAAAGAGCCCTCCAAATCTTTTCATCTTCAAACTCCACTTTTGTGGTTCTGAGGTCTCAGTCCTCATGGTCACAAAAACACGTCGGCAGTTCCACATACCAGACCACCACAATTATATCCAAACCGGGCATGTGGTGGGGGGTAATTTCTCCAACTGTGTTTGCTGGTTTGGTTGGTTAACTGGTGTTTAGCAAAGATGGAACCTATTCTAAGAATGTACTACTGACCTACTGCTGAGATTTGGGCTTTTGGCCCTCACTGTGACTGCTAAGGAAAAGCTGTCTGCCTCTGCTAGGGTAGGTAGGTGTCATCAAGGGGGAAGGGGGGGCTATGTCACCGGCAAAGTTGCAATCTCTAAAAAGGGAGTGTGCATCTGGGAGAATCCTTCATTGCTAGTACAGATGACAAGGACTAGGAATTTGTGATCCAGGAAAGTTGATAAGCACAAAACAGAGACAATGTTAACGTGTGTGAGTCTGTGCTTGCATTTGGATTAAAGTTTTATTTCTTTGTATTTTATATAATATCTGATACTTTATATTAGCTTAACTTGCATCTGTAATAAAAAAGACCTATTTTCAATTTAGAAAAGCAATCTAATTCAAAGAAAAAACATTATTTTCTAACAAAATATTGCTAGTATTTGGGTGTGCTAGGAAGCTGATAATTGAGCAGTCAAAAAAAGTGAACAAGACATTTTTATCAAAATTTATTTTGCATACTGTCATGAAGAAATAAGAAAGGCAAAGGAGGAACAGTCACAGGAGAGTTTTTAATAGGAAAAACAAAAATCTGTTAAGAGATGAAGATCTGACCCACAGCCTTAAAGGAAGGGCTGTTGCAACTTAATATATTAGACGCTTTCCTTCGTGAATTCCTCCCTCTGTGAGAACACCTTCCCCTCTTGCCAAAATCAGCTTTGTGCTTGCCACAAAAATTAAAACAGTTTGAAGGAAGAAGAAAAAGACTCATATTTTGTGGAAAGTAATTCACAGTCCCAACTACGTGTTGATATCTGCCAATACGTCAGTGTTTGTTTTAAGCAAAGGGATAACACTTTTCTTGGGTCATTGATCACTTTAAATCATTTTAATTGTATGCTTTACACTAAATGCTTCTTGCTGCATAAACTGCAGACGGTACTGACGAATGAAAGTTAAAAATAATATTCCTGCTGGGCATGGAGGCACATCTTTGTCATCTCAGCCCTTGGGACGTGGGTCCAGGAGGATCAGGAGTTCAAGTCCAGCCCGGCTTCAGAATGAGTTGGAGGCCATTCTAGGTTACATGAGACAGTGACTACAAAACATGAAACAAACAAACAAACAAACAAAAAACCCGAAAAACTTTAATCTGTTGTCTCAGATAAAACCTGATTCATTTTCTGCCAAAGACACAATGCTGTGAAACTTAGAAATTATCTCCTCAGGTATTTCCCTTATATTTAGGTGTTTTAAGTTTCACTTGCATCATAACACACTGTTGTGCCTACCAAGTGCTTTCTGAATTCCAGTAAAATATATCTTGTGTAGCTGTCCATACCATTGTACAGCAGCTGCTAGCTGGAGATACACATGCTTCTTTGGATGCTCCCATTCATTTAGTTTCATAAAAGACATTGAAATCAGTATTTTTAAAGCCTATCCTCTAATAAGCATCGCTGACACATCTGAAGTGTTGTGATGCCCACACCACGGGCAGTGCCAATCAGAGTTTGGAAATGGCCTGTTTCTGTTTTAAGCTGAACTGAACGTGAACAGTGTAGGAAAAATCACTGCACTTGCTTAAACTCCCAGCTCAGGGAGTAAAGGCAATGCTGACCTGCTCCAAACCAATGTCTAGAACAATAGAAGCATTGGATTTGCACTCGGCTATCATTGCTTGAGACATCTGGATCTATACCCTATTGTATAAGCCATGTATATATTAATAAGAAATGTCCTAGTAGGAGCTAAATGGCATTTATAATTAGCATATAAGTAAATAGTAATTGCAGTAATTTTAAGTTAAAATCATTTTTAAAAGGGAAAAATTCCATTTTAATTCTGTAAGTTAATATATTTTATTTATATTCATGTGTATAGTATATAGTAGCTATGTAGTCTGTTATACCTCTAATTACGTTTAGAGAGTATTTATTTTCCAAGTTAAAATCACATGCATATATATTGTTCCTTGTCTATTTTTCTCCTTAGTAGTATTTTATAAATAAGTAAATCATAGTTTTAAATTAATTAGTTCCAAACTACAGCTAGCACATAGTTACAACATGAATGTGTTAGGCTTATACTTTTTGAATTTATGCTATTTAAGTCGTTTAAAATGTAGTCATGGAAATTATTTATGCAGGCAAAAACTGATGAACCTTCACATATTCTTTGCATAAATTATTATAAGTAAGTTTAATGGCTCCAAGTTTATAAATATTAAATATTTACAAATATCCTACTTATTTTTTAGAACTGCTTTAAGCTATGTAATATGCTTATGTATATTTTAAGAGTTTTACATGTGGTGTGTGTGTGTTTTAAATGCCTGTTTATTTTCTAATGAGAGAGAAAGAGAGAGAGAGAAAGAAAGGGTATGGATTTGGTAGACAGGGAAGTGGGGAGGATTTAGGGAGAGTCTGGGTAAGGGAAATTGTGATCAGAACATACTATATAAAAATATCTGTTTTCAATAAAAATTAAAATGGTAAAAAAAGAGCCTGCCTATACACCCTTAAAGAAATTAGGTGACAACTCACAATTTTTATAGTTAATAGTAACACTGTTTTGAAACCTTTATTGCATCTATTCAAGTATGGAAAATTATGTTTATTTTCTGTGGAATCCCTCATCACGTTCTTTGGCCAGTATCCTATCCTTTCCCTATATACTCATAATTATTTGTGCAATGTCTTTGTATATAATGACGGCAGCATTTGTCTTAGGTTCTTGTTTATATTTAAAACCTCACATTGACAAACATACATGTAAGAAATATAGATTAATTAAACTTAAGAAGATTTTATACTTGATAATATAAAATGAAAACAAACATGGAAGAAAATGTCATAAAGTTAGAAATCCTGCCATGCCCAAGGGCAAGGCAGTCTTTTTAGTGATATTTTCTATTACAAATGACCATTCATAGTTAAAATTATAAGAAATGTCTTTTATGAGGATCCAAGAATGAAATTATATCACCATCAGGGAACTCTTGAAGAAGAAAAAGAATATATTCTATGTATCTCCTTTCAAGTTAATTATATTAGGTAGTAACATAAAGGAAACTCAACTTCTCTTGCTGTCTAAGCTTCAATGAAATGCCTGTGCTTTTCTTCTGTTATTTATACCAATACAGATGAGGAGTAATGATAATAGCCATCTTACAAGGTTTTAAAAATAATTAAATCATGTAATTTATGTAAAGTACTTGGCATAATGCTTGGAACAAAATTGTTACTCCATAAATCATCATAAGAATGACTCTTCTAGAAGTATTATCATACTTTTCAAAGAAATTCTCTCTACCATTAAATCCTTCAGCAAACAAAAACCCATTTTACATAAGGTTCAGTCTTTTAGGAAACTCCTCCAAGTGAATTTGGGTCTGTTGAAAGCCTGCTAGGGCATTGGTCTTTTGAGAAAATGCAACATCTTTGAAGTGCTGGTGACTCGGATTGATGTGTTCCTTCCTCTTTGGGGCTCATTCTTAGCTCTTCGACAATTGAAGCAGAAAAGACAGGGCCGAGGGTGGGGCATTCTGTTCCACAATGGTGATTCCATAGAGCTGACCCAGGCCATACATATGGCCCCCAGTAGGTGGATTTTATTTAAATTAATAAGATTGTCCTATGTTTAATTCATGATGCAGGAACTTAAAAACACTGTGATACAGAGGGAAGGTCAAAATATAACTCATGGCAGATCATATTTCTATAAATGGCAGGCTGGCTTATACATGAAATATCAAAAGACATACTGTGAAAAAAGACCAACATATACGGACTTTATGAAACAAACACTGAGGGCAGCCTTTGAACCTAGCTCTCTACTTTGTCAATTCTGTTTTTATTCTTAGCTTGCAGGTCTTCACGTGCAACTTAGAAGGCTGTGCTTTTGGTTATGATGGGAGATGGGAATATTGGATTTATTATCCTGCAATATAGCATCTTACCTGGACCTCATTCAAGTGCTCTGCATCCCCTTCAGCTTGCGTGGAAAATAGTGGTCAGTTCTAAAGGGGAAAAGTCAACAGATATGTCTTCTCTAAAAATTGCTTCCCCAAAGAGGCAATGAATTTGAAAGAGAGCCGGGGGAGCATATGGGAGGGTTTGGAGAGAGGAAGGGAAGGGGGAAATGACATAATTGTATCATAACCTCAAAAATAAAAGAAATAGGATTAGTACTAATAGTAATAATAATAAAAACACATCCCAAACAGCTTAAATGAACTGGTAATGGAAAATAGCCAACAAGAAGTTCGGGTTCGTGGCTTGGTTTATTTCCCTTTCTTCTCCTTCCTACTTGCTGTCTGTGGGTCACTTGACTGCTCTTGGTGCCTCTATTAGAGGGTGTGCACGCAGGGTCAAGCAGAGGAAGGGGGAAGACCATCAGTCAATTTTGCAGCCCACTAGCTGTTAAAGAGAAAGGTTGGATGGAAACAGATGATCGCAATGAGGACTGGGGATTAGCTGTGACTTTCAAAGGGCATTGTTCTTTTATTATTATGAAAACCAGCGGTGGGCTGTAAGCTCACTTCCTTATTCACACCCATAGTAGATGGTGAATTCAGAAAGCATCCCCATTGAGCCCATATCTCAACTTTCAAAGTAAGAGTAATGCACAGAAATGTCATCCTCTTAAAAAAAAAAAAAGAAAAAAGAAAGAAAAAAAAAAAAGAAAAAATCAGGTAGGTCAAACACCATGAGAGAAAACCAAACTCAGCTGTTTCCAGAGCTGGCTGTTGTCAGTGACTTCGTGGCTTTACAATAACAATAATGTAAAATGCGCCTTCAGTGGTGTTTTCCTTTAATTCAGTCCTTCTAAACATCTGCTTTCTTGCCCGTGTTTCTCGTTGTGGAGAATGAATAGCAAAATAAAAGGTTATCTTGCAGGAGCTGTTTGGGGCTCCAAAGGTTGTTTGGTTGTTCTTAGAAAGCAGAAATTGCGATTTGCTAGAGGGAAACTTTAAAAGTCTGAGGAGATGACTTTAGGAAAGGTTTTGCTTTCCTTTATTTGCCTTTATTTGCTTTCACACAGGGACAAAAAGAAAAGTGTGCTTCCATCCGCTGCTAAAGTGCTCATGCTGAAAGTAGGAAAACAGACAGAAATAGGGCTGGGAGGGGCGCTCTGCCGCCTTCAGAGACTGCTGCTGTTCAGAGGCGCTCTATCCCACTCCTGAGGAAGCGCAGTGATGGCAGTGAAAGGCCTTTAAACAGTGATAATGGATCGCAAATACAGGACTCTTATCTTTGGAATTTTAAAGTAGACAGGAGGAAGCAGGGCATATTTTGTTTAAGGCTTACCCCCAAAGCTGGACTTTTATCTTTTATAGGTCATTCTCTGCTTGCGGACTTCAGAAATACATATGGAGCTTTGGAGTTCAGAGAAAATAAAGCAATAGCATTCATGTAAAAATCAGCAATTTGAAGAAAGATTAGAAAAAAATATGTTCCCACAAGCCGTGTTAGGAGAATGAGGGACTATGTGGTACCATGACATGTCTTTGTCAGGGCCGTCATCCTAAGAGATCCCACTTTATCATCCCTTCCTTGTGATCCATTCACACATTTAGAGATTGTCCTATAGCCAGTAGTAGTTCCTCAAATCTGAAAAGAGAAAATAACTATGATCAGACAGAAAGCTCATCTTTATTACTATTATCCGTGGAACTTCTCTCTCTGGCCAGTGCAAAGGCCGCTGATAATTACAACTCGGAAGGCCTTCAGAGTTTGGCAGGGGGAGCTACAATCTGGAGCAAAGAAGTCATTCATTTCTATTACTTGCCACCTTAACTGTCACGAAAGCAGTATCCTCAAAGCCATTTCTGTCATCTCTAGTTGGTACAATAGTCTCCCTTTTCCATACATAAAAAGAAGAAGGAAAGCAAAAGGAACAAGGAAAACCTCTCCCTACAACGACCCCGGCCATCTTCACAATGAGAGGTTAGGGACCCTGCTCTACTGAGCTGATACGCCCAGAGCCAAGTTTCGCTTTATGTTCCTCAGTGGAACTCCAGTTTGATCCTTCTGGAGAAACTCCTGGTCCTTCGGTCCGTGTTTGTTGACTGTATGGGTCTGTCCTAGCAGGTTCAGGTCCTCCCCACAGTTTCTGCTTAGATAGAGCCTGAACCCCACTCCGGTTTTCCTGCCTTGGAATGTATCCCTTGCATGAGGAGCTCTTGGGTCTCAGCAATCTACCAACCAAGACTTTGACACTTGAACCTCCTAGTGCCCTCACTCTGTGATCTGCTCATGGCAGTTAGCAGCCATGTTGGCAGCCAGTAGGATTGGCCTTCTAGGAACTGAGAAAGTCTTTCAGACGGGATTCTCGAGTTCTGAAACTCCGTTTCCCAACTCTCAGCTTTCCTCAACTTCAGACAGCTCACAGAAGCTGGCCTTTCAGCACTGCAGTCCATGGAGGCCACATGACCGCCGGAGCCACTGCTGCTGGCTCAGCCTGCCTTGCCCACATTNATGGCAGCTATTTTTTTTTTCTAAATAGCAAGGTGCCTAATGTGAACCTCACACAAAGGAGATTGTTTCCGAGATTAAATTAATGAAAGCCCTTGTTGCTGAGTAATTTTAGATGACAGTGGCCTTCCTATTGTTGCTAAGGTGCCAGGATGTGAGAGCTGGTGCAGGGAATAGACAGAAAGTGTGGTCGTTTCTCTGGATAGACAATTATGTAATCAGCACACAATACCCAATTTGTACATACGGATGAAAATGCAACAGGGAGCATTTAAAATGGGACTTTGGTAGCTTGTGACTTTTCTCGTGGAAACTTTGCAGTTTATCACTGATGTGCTTTTGTTAAGTTTCTCAGCTGCCCAGGAGGTTAGGCAGTTGATAGTGCCAATTAATTACCACTTTAAGGTTCTGCAAGCCCCTATAGCTATTCTTATTGTAGCCATATCACGAAATAAGCTGTCTCCATGAACTCATGTGACAGTGCACTATGAAACTGATAAGCAGTAAGCTGAGGACTCAGAATCCTTATATCTTAATTGAACTATTCAAGAAATAAAGATCTGTTATATAAAACACAGATTATACAAAAGCTTTTCTCTTTTGTTTAGTACTAATTAATACATTATTTGGAATTCATCTATTCTTAATTTAAAATATTCCTTCATTTTTCTGATACTTAGGTGTCACTTTATCTCTCCTATACAGCTCAACAAAATTAGTGAAGGTACTTTTAAAATATGAAAAAGCAAAATCAGGGAGCTATACATAAATATAATTTAAAATGGGATTATGGTAGGAAATCTGAATTCAGATATGCAGATGTGGTTATTGCGATTGCATTCCGAACTAGTTTGGGATTTGAAACAAAAGCCAAGCAAAATTGGGATCTAGACTCTTGGTATATCATAAGGAAATATACATCAGCTGTGCAACTTAGGACATGTTTTATAGATAGTGAAGCTATGTTTTATAGATATTGAACCTATTTCAGCACAAAAAACATGGCAATTAAGAAGAACTTTGACTTGATGAGATAAAGTCCAAAGCCAAGGTCAGCTTCAACATTAGTTGCTTTGCCCACTAGTCTTGTCAAGAGCATAAAAGCCTCTCTTTTGGTGATCCATATGTTGGGTTCTATCCGAAAGCATTTTTTCTGAACCTGTTTGCTAAAGTGACCACAGTATATGCTGAATGCTTCTCTTTTTCATATATACTCTGGGATTCTCGCCCTTGATACCTTTGAAATTGAACTGGGAAATTTGCAATCAAGAATGTCTCCAGGGTATCAAGATGGCTCAACAGGTAAAGGTGTTTGTCCCCAAGCCTGACTTCAGTCCCTCAAACTTGCATGGTGGGAAGAGGAGTACCGCCCACATGGTATCTGACATTCCCTCTCAAGCCCTGGCATACACACTGCCTCACACACTGCAATGATTTCAACGAGAACGGTCTCTATAGCCTCACTTACTGAATGCTTAATCATCAGTTGGTAGAACTGTTTGGGAAGTATTATGATCTTCTTGGAAGAGCAGTCTCACTGGGGGCTGGCTCTCATGTGATTCTCCATTAGCTCTTTCTGTCTCCCTAAAGCTTGTTAGAGAATATATAAGCTCTCAGCTACTGCTCCATTGCCCTGCCTGCCTGTTTACTGCCATGTTCCCGGCGATGATGATCATGGACTCACTTTCTGAGTCTGTAAGGCCCCAGTAAACTCTTAGTCATTGTGTCTTGCCACCCCAATAAAAATGTAATTCAGGTACAAATAATAAATAGATGATATTAGAAAGATAAATAGATAGATAGATGTTAATAAACAACAAAAATAATAATGGATCCAACAAATGTCAAATTTTTTTAAGGGTCAAAATAGCCCATAGTTATAGAAGAAAGGCATTCTAGAAAAATAGTACAAAAATTTTCAGAAGCCCCAGGCAAACAACTTCCTATCTGGCATGTACCTAAGGCATTCTCAAAGTTGTCCCTGCCAAGAAGGTTTGAAACATTTGCATGAAGAATAGTATGGAGGTTAGTGCATAGGTGTGAGTGTGCACGCACGTGCGCATGCACACACACACACACACACACGCACACGCACACACACACACACACACCCCTCTGGTCATAAGGAAGGGGTCAACTTCCCTCAAATGTTATAGATTCTGTGGGGAAGGAGGGACTTCTAAAGAAAAACCAAACCTCAGTTAAGAAGTTGGTTTTTTTGCATCCTCTTTAAAGACAACTCCTCCAGAGTATCAATAGCCTCTAAGGAAATATATATATGGAATTATATATATATTATTGTTTTTGTCATAATGTCTGAATTGCCTGTTTTGTCTCTTTCTTATTTTTTTCAGTGCTAAAATTTAAACCTAGGACATTGTTCAAAGTAAGCAAACACTCTCCCATTGAGCTCACCCACAGGCCTCTACCATGTCTTCAAGTTAGACTGAATTATAGAGATTTTCAACATACGACTCAGAAGTCGGTACTGATTCTTAATGACTTACAATCAGTTTGCTTCTAGAAAGATAAGAAAAGGGAGGTGTTAAAATTGAAAACATCTAACTAATAAGTGAATATACTTAAGAAAAAGTGTTAATACTTGGAAATCTAATGTACATATAAGACACCCATGCTCTTCTCTAAGGGGACATTTTGAGAAACCACATTTTGTAAGCAAGAAGCGAAACATAAATCAATGTTTCATTAGAAATGCGAGCCAGTGAAGAAGCCCATCAGGAGTAAGGAGTATTTGAACAAGAAGAGACAAGTTATGCCCTGTAGATGTTTGACCTATCCTGTTCATTCATTCATCTACTCAATTCCCTTGTAATGTTTTCTAAGAATAAGACTCTACATACAGGAAATACAATGAAAAACCAAGTAGACATGTATTCTCAAACTCTTCACATGCTATATTGGTCTATCTGGGTTTCTTTGTTTATTTGCCACTAACTGGTGCTGTTATGTAACACATTGATATGAAGACCTGTACTGGACACCAAATATAACAAGGATATATAAAACACAGAATGCTTCTGTAGTTTCTCAGAGAAGCTTCTGATGAGTACAATTTCTTTCCAGTTGCCTGAGAGATTATGCGGGAGAAAAGCTCTCTGTGGTATCAGCTTGAACTCTTGACTATGACAATATCCATTCAACAAAATGGAGGAGAAGGAGGAAGGGACAAATCAAAAAGCTGCATCTGCAGTTTCAAGGATAGTTCTGAATCCAGTAGAATCAAGATTCACCAACATGGAACTGTTTTGCTCTTTATCTATTTTAATTTAAAGGCAACTTTGAGGTCAGAAAATAAAAACATTGCAACTTGAAGAAAGCAGGAAGGTGAGGAGAGGGGACAGGAAGTTAGCAGGCTGTGTAAGGAAGTCATCTGCATTAGTATCAGTCTTTAGCACAGTATTAGTTTCTTTCAAGTGCCCACTGTTCTCCAATTAAGGACAATTCCACTGTAAATATGAACTTAACTCTTTGAACAATTGACTGTACTTATCTGTTGGAAGGAGAGATATCTATAAACCACCAGCAGATCTGAGCGAAGAACCAAGAAGGGGAAAATGATGCCTTCTGTGGCAGCAATGCCACTCTTTGAATGTTGGCAAACTGGTTAAAATATCCATATCACCAACCCTTATGGTCACAGAAAAGCAGATGATCACAGCATGTAGGTTCAAGTGGATTTGGGGATCTTTAATTCTGAGTGGCTACTGAACTTGGAGGTGGTCAGATCCAGTTCTCATTGCCATGATTAAAAATGTAGATGCATCACTCAAAACCAGAATGATTGAAATGTGTTTTATATAAGGAGTTAGAGCTAAAATTAGCTGCTTGTGGAGTTTCTGTTTGCCATGATTATATGGCAAACTACCCATGGGCTTGTCGCACAGAAAAGGCTGTCTCCGCAAAGGGGTTTCCTTAGAGGGAAAGAATTTGGGTAAAAACTAATTTTGAATGGAATGAAAGAACTCAGTAACTTCTAACATTATCTAGGTTTGCATTTAGAGTCAACTACAATTTCTTTTAGTAACATTCTACCCTAAGTGAAAACCATTGATAATTTTACAAAATGAACCTGAAACCTTTCAAACTCAAGTTTCCCATCATCAAGTTTTGTGTGTCAGACTGAATGTGAATTTATTAAAGTAATCCCCATTGGCAAAAGGGTTTACTTTACCCATTAAAACCTCACTCAAATGGACACCCAATATCTCTGGTGCTGGTAAATGATGTAATCTAGGTCTGAAATTGTCTCTGCTTTGCTTTAACCAGGAAGTTAAAATCTTTCTCAATGGAGGCAATAGAGTGTATCACTGATAAGGAGAAGGTGATCCACTAGGTCACTACTTAGCCCATTCTGGATAAACAGTGAATGAAACTCATCTTCCCCTACATTGTGTGAGACCAACAAGCCAGTTAAGTTTAACCCATCAAATCCCTTCCATGACTGAAGTCAGCCCTTCCTTACACCCAGATCTTCCTGGTCATGGTGGGCTTCCTTTTGTGATACAACCATGGTAGAGCTATTGAACAACTGTAATTTTATTTTTTGCAACTCTGTACTAGCAGGTAGGGGAGAAAAATAAATGCATAACATAATAACATATAATTTTACTTTCTACTCAGCTAATAACTGAAAGGAGGAACATGACCAGACGCATAAGATCTTCAACCCAGTAATCTTACAACTCATCTCTTACTGCTAATATTATAGCATTACAGACGTTAATGAAGAAAAAAAGCACTGTGCTCTGAAGCAATAAGGGAGCTCAGGAAAGGGGCAATGAGAGGATCTAGGAGACAGGAATGAGCATTGCAGGTCAGATGCAGTCAGTTAGTTGTCAGTGGACTTGGTAGAGAGAGCAAGAGTGGAACACAGTAAAAGGTGGACCACAGCAGGGCAGTCATGGTGTAAAAGACAGTCGTGGAGGAAAGGAATTTGACTAGGTGCACAAACGTGGGAACTGTGATGAGTAATTTTGAGTGTCACTTTGACACAATGTAGATCCATGTGGGGAATGAAGTTCTATGACGAATTATCTAGATTAGGTTGACCTGTGTTCATGCCTATAAAGAATTTTCTTAATTGGGCTAATTGATGTAGATTTGAGCTGCATGTATCTATTGGACTTTTCTGACTGTAGACACAGTATGATAAGCACTCTCAGCTTCTAAGACTGACTACCATGATAGACAATAACCTATAATTCTGAGCTAACTTAAAAGCCCTTCTTCCCTATGTTGTTTTGTTTGGGTATTTTATCACAAAAATGAAACCAGGGCAGTATTCATTCTAGATTCCTGATAAAACATCATGACTGTGATAGGTCTTGTATCAGTAGATTTGGTGTTTTTAATAAGAATGGCCCTTATAGGCTCAAATGAATGGTTAGTCATCAGAGAGCAGCACTATTTGAGGAGGATTAAAAGGTGTGGTCTTCTTGAAGAGAGGGAGTCAGTAGGGATAATGCTTTAAGGTTCCAAAAGGCCATGTCAGACCCGGTCTCTTTCTCTTTTCTTTCTCTTTGCCTATAGATCATCATGTAGCTCTCGACTACTTTCCCAGCACCATGCCTGTCAGCTTGTTGCCATGCTCCTCGCCATGATCTAGTGGACTAAGTCTCTAGAACTGTAAGTCACTAATTAAATGACTTCTCTAATAAGAGTGACTGTGGTCAGGGTGTCTCTGCACAGCAACAAAGCAGTGACTCAGACAGTGGGTCAGATTATATGGTTGTGAAAGCCAGTTACAAATCCAGGGCTCTAATTGCTTAGATATCTAAGTATATGTATCTAACTACTTACATCAAATATACATCATTAGCTACTTAGAGATGATTCCTTGCTCATGATAGCTCAATTCACTTTAAAATACTACATAAGCCGTATACTTTCTGTGGAAGCCATTGCAAATTTGGACCTTTCCCAGGGGTCAAAGTCCATATACTGTAACTCTGTCCCAGTGCTGAGCACTGGCAAAGTGAATGCTTGGAATTAATGACTGTGACTCCACTATGCACTGCCTTGCCGGTGCTGTTTGTGTACAACCAGCCAAGAAATTGCAGGAGATAGTCAACTCTTCATTACAAAACGGACAGTGATTGATCAGCTAGATGATTTTGCTATCTGTGCAAGTGTTCTGAGTAGGATTAAGGCAGGCTAGACTAAGCTCTGATCCTCAGTAAGTTAGGAGCATGAAATACATTTGTATATTATTCTCACTGAGTTTATCAGGACATAACTTCACTCTAAGTGAGGAACATCTGTATTCCTCTTTGCCAGATCCCCCCTCTTGAGAAGGAAGACTGCCAAGCTTCCACATCATGATTCATCTTCAGTCAGAACTCTCTCCAGATCAGCATTTGCTATCTCCCATTATTTTCTACTTCCTAGAACAGAATTTTGCATCTGTCTACACTTACACATGATGTTTTCTCCAAATAGGTTGCGGCCATCCTAGGAGCACCAACAGGGAACTGTAAGCAAAACAATACACATTACGTGATTAAAGAAAACTACAGACTCATCTTGTGGAATGATAGCTGGCTGGGAGGGTTGGAGAGGTGTGTTGGTTGGTAAAAGTTTTCTTGACAAGCATGAAGACACAAATCTGAATCACAGTCATCCATGTAAGAATTCAAATATGGATGTGTGTACCATAACCAGAACGTTAGGGGTAGAGAGGAGTGGGTCAGTGAGTTCCCTGGGCAGCCAGTCTCCAGGAAAAAGGAAATTTTTATGTTCACTGAGAGATACTGTTAAAGGTGAGGAGAGATAGAGAAAGACATCAGATATACTCCCCTGGCCTCTGCATGCATGACCATGGCCTGATGCCTCCACATATTGTCCTATAATACACACACGCACACGCACACGCACACACCTCTAACCAGAAAATATCTGAAATAAAATAATCTTAAGGGTCCAACTTTAGATGGAGGTTTCTCTCCGTCTCACCTGATCCCTGTGGACTCTTTTCTCTCTGCCTACCTGCTCCCCAACAACCACTCAGAGGTTTTAGTATCAATTACAATTGTTTGGCCAATGGCTCAGGCCTCTTACTGGCTAACTCTATAAATCAACCCATTTCTATCTGTTTACATTTTACCATGGGGTTCATGGTTTGTTACCTCCCATCTTGTTTCCCTGGTGATTACATGGCATTTTCTTGATGTTCCTTACTCTCTCTATATATATCTCTGTTTGGATTTCTCACCTGGCTTTACTCTGCTAAGCCACTGGCCCAAACAGCTTTATTCATCAATCATATATTCATAGCATACAAAAGGATATTCCATGTCATCCAACATAAAGTAAGAAGTTAGACTATGGGACAGAAATGTCCTAAAGCTATGGATTTGTTCAGTTTGTTTCAAACTCAACCACATAGTCTACTAATTAAATACCTCTAGTCCTTAGAAATCATGCAATTTGCAGCATTAAAGACATATTTTTAGAGCCATGGTTTTACTTAGTATTATCAAAAAATGACAAATGCCTTGCACAAAGCAAACAGAAGTGTTCTCTGTCTGCAAACTGGCCTTTCTGTCTCTGTCTACAGGTCCACATCATCCATGTATTCACTAAAAATTAAATTAAAAGTGTGCTTCTGGAGAGGTGACTTAGTAGTTAAGAGCACTGATCGCTCTTGTAGAGAACTCAGGTTCAGTTTTCAGCACACAAATCGTGGCTCAAAACTATCTTTAACTCTAGTTTCAAGGGAACAGACACCTTTTTATGACCTCTAAGCGCTGGGCTTGAATGTGTGCATGTAGTCAAAACACACACACTCATAAAAAATGGAAAAATAAATAAAACCTTGTAACATCTTCAAGAGACAGATGAGCCATGTCATGCTTTTCCTTTTAATGTGAGATGTGTATGGCTATTTGGAATAAGAGGAGGATTTAGACTTCTCTTGTTAAAGCCAGGGAACAAAAGACAAAACATGCAAAAAAGATAATTGAATAGAATGATATGAAAACTAGTGATTGACTTTATCTTTCCTAATTGATCCCTTTCCACAATTTTATTATTTCATGATAATTTTATTTAGCTGACCAAATAGGAGTTTTCCAAATGAAAATCATTATAGCTTGAAGATAAAATCTGAAAGAGGACTTTAGAAAATCAGTAATAAAAATGAGCACATGTATTTATATGATCGCTGCTTTGGTGTGATAGCAAATTGGTTGACGTTCAACTGAATTTGGCACCACCCTTGAAAATCCAGCAGATTTAGTAACACCTTCAGTAAGTCTAGATTGGCAGTTCCTCTGCTTGTCTAGCTCTTTGTGGGGAATCAGAAGGATGGAGCGCATAATTTCCTGATAGATTCTAAAATATCTGCAAAACCCATTACATCATTCTCAGGAACATGGATGTAACCAAAGAACCCCATGTTTAGCAAAATAACCCAGATTCAAAAGAACAAGTATTGCATGCTTTCTTTCATATATAGAATCTAGATTTAAACACAAACATACACACAGACACACACACGCACACAGACACACACACACACACACACAAAATCAGAAGAGAAACAATTCAGAGAAGACAGAGATGAACAGGAGGTAAGGATGAATGGGTGAGGCTAGGAAGGGAATTAACATAAGAAAAGTGAAGTAACATATATGTATAAAAAGTTTCATTATAAAACCATTTATTCTGCATGCTAACTAAAAACAGTAAACATTTTATTTGTATATACTAGCAGCAGTAAATAAATTGACAGAATGTCATTTACAGTAGCTTCAAAACATAACAGAAAATAAATGGCAAAAACGTGAACATTAAAAAGCTACTGTGCAAATAAATCAATAATTCATATGAAAATGACAGGGGAGAAAGGGGGCAATAAAACATTTTTTTCTCACAAAAATAGGAAATTTGGATCCTACCCAGAAGTCTGTGTTTAACTCACAGAATGAAATTCAGCGGGGACCAGGTAAAGAGAGAACAGCAGACCCTGTCACCTGTGTGCCTTGTAAGCTTCCTGCCCTGAGAAGATTTGATTCTATTCAAAACAGGGAGACTGCCTGACGATAACCGTCCTTTCAAAACAAAAGAAGAGCAATTCTCCCACCCCACATTTTATTCATCCAGTTCTTTACAGAAAAGGCAAATAAACACTCTTTATTTTCTTTTAGAGAGCCTTAAACTAGTATCCCAAAGCCAAGGACTAATCCAGAAAGACACTAAGAGTGTACATTCTAAATGTAAATCACCCTGGCCTTCCCTATTCTGCCATGTATGCATAGAGAGAGAGAAAAGGTAAAGGGAGGATGTAGGATGTCAGAGTGTAGTGAACTCCACGTTTCAGTGACGTTCAAAACATGGCTTGGCTTGTTATTATATGGGAGAACAGCAGAAGTAAGAATGTCCTCTGCCCTTTGCCTGCTCTGAAGCAAGCCTGTAAAGGCATTATCAGTCCTTCTGATGTCGATCATAAAACCTTCATTCCTAAACCCAGGGGAAAGGAATACCCTTATCTTGGAAGCCACAGAGAGGCCAAGAATTTGAACCACCAGCCCCTCGATGGATTCCTTCCCGTTTGTTTTGCTACTCCAGAGCCTTCTGTCTCCCAATCACGTTTCTCTAGGATTGTCTTCATCAACCCAGCTTGACAGCCACACATTTACCTGTTTCTTTGGAGTTTTGTCTGCTCGTTCGTCATTTCAGTGTGTTAAAGTGGCATGACTGTGTCCCTGTTTCTGGTGACTCGCAGAAGACTGTCTGTCCACTTTTATGGAGACAAAAAGAAAGCCAGAGGGATAAAAATATGGAAGCTGATTCAGCAGGCTGACCTTTAGCCAGCCAAAGTGGTAGGTTATTTGAAAGGTTTTCTTAGGCATTGAGACGACCAGATACTTAGGTTTGATTCATCCTCTAGGATTCCATAGCACAATGCTGTCTAGTTTCCACTACAGAATAAATAAACCTTACTAGAAAGTCTTGGGGCCAAAATAATTCCAATTTTCAGTATTTTTCAATTTTGGAATATTTGCATAGACATAATGCAATACATTGGGGATGGAATACAGGACTAACAGGAAATTCATCTATTTCACATAGCCTGATTATATAATTTCATAAAACTTGTTGGTTTTATGGCCATGCTTTGACTTTAACCTATCACAGAAGATTGTGGTTGGAATTTCTGGCTACTGGATAAGCAAACAAACAAGCAAACAAACAGAAAAACTTTCAGAGCATGAAGATCTCAGATTTTCTAATTCTTCATGCTTGATCTATATAAATATGTCTCACCCAAACTCCCATTATGTGATAACCTCTATGATAAGTTTTTTAAATCCATCATTTCATTTAATATTCGCAGTAACCTCACCAGCACCCTTGTGCCTGTTTATAAAAGAAGAGCAATTTTAGACTGAGTGGATTAGAGCGGGAGCCAACATATCCGCTTGGCTTTGCTTTTAGACTCCTATTGCTGCTATGAACTATGAAGCTTTCACGGTCTAAATACTCTAATTAGTTTAATACATTGACACTTGCTCATGGGTCCTACCAGTTTAATTTAGCAAGAAACTAATGATTCATTTGACGTGACATCTGAAATGATTTGCGCTGATAATTAATTGAACAGTTCACAGGTGTAAAGAAAAAAGACTCACAAGCATTACAACTAATGGTGACCATCAGAAATAATGTCTCCTAGAAGAAGCTAAAATAAAAGGACTAGCTTTGCCTATTCCCAGTTCAAAAGGAAGGCAATGTCTTTAATCTCTCACTTTTCCACCTAAAAAGTATACATAAACAAAATCAAAGTCTGTTAACATCAATAAAATAGTCCATGGATCCCTAGACAGAAAAACAATATAAAATAAATCTAAACCCTAAACTGTCGTTTTGCTAATGAAGGAATCGCTAGGATTTAATACAGTGCCTGCATGCCTCCATGGCAAGCCTTGGGGACTTGTGGGCAGTCATGGGCACCTTGTCTATTTACTTGACTGGTCTGGGTGGTGACTGGGAAGGGGAAGTTGCTAACTCACCATTCTCAAACAGGTGGAGAACAGGCTCGGGTTTCAAACCCCCTTCTACATACAATGCCCCACTTGTCAACCTGAGAGGAACTGGGACTTTGCCAAAGCTTTTGTTTTCAATCTGCCACTTAGGTCATCACTCATATATAGTCTGTGGAGAATGATCAGGAGATATTTAAGGTATGCTTTCATTAAGTGAGAACACACACACACATAGCTCAAAAAATAAAAATTGAAGGTTTGCCTTTCCTAGTAAATTTTAACTCTAAAAATAATAAGTCCTTCTATTTGAAAAGGTATAAATAATATAGCAATTTCTAACCTTAGGAATTGTTAAATATTATATATAAATTTTATGCTTTCATCAATGAAGCTAACAAATCATTGCATAGATTATCAACAAGCCAAAATATTCTTAACTGCTGAATTTTAGTACAATAGTCTTCTCTTTGGAATTTTTCTAGAGCGTAGTAAATTCTGGTAATTCAATTGTACTAGTTATTTTAGAAATAGCAAGGCAATATTACATTTTATTTTACATTGGGTTTTGTAAATATCATTACTGAACACCATTAAATTCCATTTATCATATATAAAACATATTGATACTGTGTGGAAAGGTGAAGAGAATGTGCATTATTTCTCAACCAGCCAGTGTTTTTCATGGTGAGTGAAAAATTAGCCTTTTTCTTTCTTTCTCTCTCATCAGTTAACAATGGAAGTAGTATTTGTCACAGTACACGTGGAAATCTGCCAATAAAATAAAGTTAAGCAACATTTCTCTTCAAGCCTCATAAAAATGTCTAGAGGCCTTTTGTAAGGATATAAAGCATGACTCACACACTAGCCAAAATAGAGCAAAACTGGAAAAAGGAAAGGAACGGAAAAGTCTTGCTGCTTTAGGAGCACTCACAAGGACCCTGACATCGTGGCAAAGTCCACTTCGGTGTCTCTGTCAATCCTCTCCTATGCTACCTACAAAAAAGAAAGAAAACCGCCTTCCCCATCACAAGCATACAAAAGAGGAGTCTTGCTGGCAAGGTTAGCATCTGTCAGTATCAGGCCTGGGACAAAAGCGAAGCCGCTCTTTGAATTGTTTGCTTAATAAGATCTCCCAGTGAATAGCCTCTATCTGCAGCCTGGGGTGTACCGGGAACACAATACTGTGTTATTTTACATAGGAAAGAGGTTAGTTTCAATAAAACAAGTGGATACGGCCAGCGTGTCATTTTAATCTAGTTCTAGTGTTTGTTCTGAAAATAAGGTAGGCTTGTGAAACACCATTCATAAGATCCATCATGGCCATTCATAGACTTTGCCCCAGCAATCTGATGTTTCTGGGATGTTCTATTTTGTATTGGCTGCTTTTCACTGTCTGTGCTCCATTTGTGGCTTGCTGCTATAGAATTTTAATGAGTACCATGTTAAACATCTATTAGAATTCATTCTTTTAATCAGTCTATAGGGAACAATTCCCTATATCTTTCTAGATGCCACTCATCTCTCTATTATAAATGAAAACAATTCACACATATTTAAAGATAATTGTAGAGAATACATTAAGTAAAACTATATGGGGAATGAGAATACGTCCAAACTCAGCAAACTGCTGTTTGGTGTGTGCGCTAACTGAAAGCCCAATTCAGGATCATACATTCATAGAAGGTAGCTGAGCCCAGTCAATTACAGCAGCCGAGAGCCGGTCAATCGCCTGTGGCCACTGACTCAAATAAGGCAAAACAGAGCGCTGCAACTAATTAACCACCTCTGTGCCTCATTTCCCTTCTCTGGCTATCAGTGTTGTCTGACCACCTTATGGGGCCAGAATTCTTAAACGCGTCCCTGGATCTGAGAGATGCCGAATGTGTCAATAATCCTTTAAGTGAATTAAACCCTCATGAGTTTAACTAAAAGAAGATATTTCAATTTCACAAATATAAGATGATTAGTTCACTGAAAGTAGTAGGCTTAAATCCAAACGCTTGGCTTCCCCATAATGCCGAGCACAAGAGTTTACTATAGGCTTGTTCAGTAACTATCTGGTGCCCTGTTTGAACTCATCAACAGCCTGCAAAAGAGGCCTTGCCTTCTCCCAGAGAACCTGGGGGTCAGAGAGTTGGAGCTTTGCCTGAGGACATGCACTCATGATCCCAACGAGTCTTTCCATAAACCCTCAGAGTTCTCATTACGCCACATTCAGTCACACCGTAATATTCACAAAATGTTTTTTATAAAACAGTGACAGTTTACAGAAGGACAAGAGTGGTCCAGGGGCCAATGAACCATAGTCTGCGAAATTCCAAGCCCAGTTGACACTGGTTTTGCTTTCTTGGTCTTCTGGTGAGTCTGCATTTCCAGTTGGGGAGGTTCTTTAGACAGATTTTTACTGAAGATTTAAACATAAACACCTGCATTTGCGCAATTTCCTTTACTTTCAAACTTTCAGGAACCCCTAAACGAGCAGGTTTAGAGCACAAAAGGCCTGGGCTCATTTGATTCTTAAGTTTTCTTATCGTTCATTCAGTCTAAATGTTTCAAATAACGTAAGTCACTGTATTTGCTGCCAAAATCGGTATTTGAATAAAAATGTAGAAGTACATTTGCACCAAGATTTACATCTAGAATTGAAAATGAAGGGTTCATAAGTAGGTCTTAATGCCACTGTGAAGTTTGGTCTTCTTTTGCTTTAATTTGGCTGATTTTCACACAGTAAAGTTTGTAGTGGCCTTGTGACTGGAGGCTGTGTAGGATAGAGGAATTGAACAAGAATTTCACAAATGCTAGTAATACTATTTTCAGTGAAGGCTTTCCAAAGACCAAACTAGTGCTACCCTAGAGCCTGCTCATGTTGAATGAATTTCTTCTCAACTCCAGGTTCACTTGCATCAAATTGGTAACCTGTAGTTGCCCGTTGAGAACATTCACAGCATCGTTACGGAAAGACTATAGCAGAGGAAGCAGACCCTAACCTGGCCCCTATTCAGAGCCAGTTTCTAAGTGTCTATGGGTACAGCATTGACAACTTGAGATGACGTGCTGCATTGGATAGGGATTTTGTGCTTATCAGTCCACGCACAGGGTACGCTGACTGCTGAGCACTCGGGGCTATTCAGTCTGTGAATTGTCCTTAGTGGAAAAGCAGAGGTTTTTGTTAAGATGGTGCCGCTTCCATGTTGGACAGCTTCTTGGAAATGGGCTCACAAAGATATACATCCACAAAAAGTGATGGCAGAGCCACAGGTTCTGTAGGGGTTTGCATTGGGCTGTATGACACCTGCTCCAGAGTGTAGCTGCTGGTCCTGGTTAGTCCTGCTTCTATCTCCCTTTTTCTTTTACAGATTCTGCTGCTTAATGATAGATTTCCCATCTCTAAATAAATAAATTACATAAATAAACCAAAACAAAACTCTCACTACAGAACCTGACCTAAGATTATGTCCTACTCAGAGCATAATTAGTACTCTATAAGTTTTATTTACTAACAGCTGTAATCTTTCTATCAATGTCATGTTGCAGATAGAAGGGAAGGGTTAGGTAACTTCTCTTCTTTGTAACTTGAAAAGGAATCCAGTATGGACAAGAAGGAGCAATCGTTAATGCTGGAATCATAGTTATCTCTTAAATGCTCAATTCAGAACCAACAGACAGCCACAACTATTCTAGTCACATGGATTTAGGTAATAAAGGAACTGATTTAGGTAATAAAAGTAGTTCATCCAATTTGAGTTCGTGACTTTTAAACATAGCTGACTTCTGGCTAAGAAGACATGTAATCAGTCATCTTTAATGATAATATAAGTATAAAATCTTTCACACCACAGCTCGAAAGATAACTAAGAAGGTGCTTCTTCACTAATCAGCTCAATCAAAACCTTCCTTGGTCAATTAAAAGAAAAAAGGTGAGTGTGAGGGCCATGCTAATCTCCTCTTGAAACTGCGCAGAACTTAAGCAGATTGCATCCCTGGAGAGCATTCAACACAAATCACAGCTGAAAAGCACTGGGCAGGCACCGCAGCTCTACAGTGATGCAATAGTCTGGGCACAGTTCTGGTTTATGCATGAATGTCATGATGACTTCTAAGGGAGTAATTATTCCATTGGAATCATAACATTTCTTAGAACACAGTGAAGGCCTTTTCAAAATTGATCCATAATAATTCAAACTTTGGTCACATATTAAAATATCACGAGCATTTTAAGTGGGTGATTTTTAACCATTTCCTTTCCATGCTTTGAAAACTCTCATTAAAGAAATCTATCCTTGTGTCTGACTTTTAGTATTGAGTTCAATATGTTAGTCATGGCTACTACAGAAAGAACCTACCTCGACTTCCCCATTCCTTTGCTTACTGACTAAGTTTCAGACAACTCTGCGCAAGACAAAGGCACCAAGGTGATGAAAGAAATAAGCAAAGGTTGTTCTGGTGACAGAACCTGTAGACTCATTGGTGAGCCACACAGGCAAAGAAGTCAGTCAATTCAAAGTAGAACCAATCTGATGGACTTCTTCAGAATGTGCTTGGCATGCATATTAGTTGTTTTCTTGTTGCTAGGATATAATTCCCAGCAAAACCAACTTACAGGAGAAGGATTTCTTTCAGCTACAATTTGAGGATACCATCCACTGTAGAAAGAATGTCATGGTGACAGGTGCTGGAAGAGCCTGGCCGCATTGTGTCCACAGGCAGGAAGCCAGAAATGATGAATGCTAGTGCTTGACAAAGTTTCTCCTTTTCTTTCAGTGCTAGGGCTATAGCCCTACATTTAGCTTGGGTCATTCTACCTCAGCTACAACGTAATCTAGAAAATCTCTCATAGGTGTACTTAGAAGCTAACCTAATCTAGTATCCCCTCAGAGATAGACTCGGAGATTGGACTACTAGGTGATTGGAGATCCTGTCATTTTGAAAATCTATACAAACAATAGATCTGTAGCTAAAACATACCACTTTTCCATATTGGTTGTCCTTCCACATGGCTGTGTTAGTAACAAAGAGTTACAAAAACGAAATGTTTTACACATTAGTTTCAAGTTGTGACTCTTCTGGACTGAACATGGCAGGTCTCAACCAAGACCGTTGACCTTTGAACTCAGGTTACAGGTAATATTTTCCCTCTTCTGCAATAACAGGCAAAGGTGAATGATCAGAAGTGTTTCCAAGCATAAGCCCCAAGAGTTACTCCCACAATAGATGAAGAGACCTCTGAAAACCATCCCAACAAGCTGGAGTTGAATTTCTCTAGCATCTAGCCAAAAGTAAACAACATCCTAGGTACCAGCGGCAGAATCAGGTCACGTAAGCCACACTTACTTCTCAACAGTCTTAACATGTATATCATATAAACATGGTCAGACATGGTGGTAATGAACCATATGTGAGAATCCTCTTAGAACATGAAAACCAAATTATCCACACATAATAAAATACAAGTACGATTGATTTTGTGAGGCAGTAAAAATTGCAAAGTACCAGAGATGGGAAAGGGGGCATCTTTGATAATTTACCAAGACAGACAAATACCTTGTAAGATGCCACCCACACCCCAGGCTTCTCTGGGCTCACTGGCTATACAGAATCAGTGTCCATATGAAAACCAACCCCTCCCCTTGCCACACACAGAACTCTCCATGACAACAGGCCAGTAAGACACTTGTCTAATTAGGACGTTAACAGTTCTGTGCCTGGAGCAGCTTGGAAAGTCAGACTGGACGGGCCACCATCAAACACTTCTCCTAAGGTAAGTAAGTGAACAAAGGGGGGGGAAACCAGCTCCACACTGGGAAGACTCTCAGAGGAGCGAGCACTCAGAGATGACCAAAGGTGGGCACCAAAAACTGCATAAATTGTATACTATTTTGATTCTAAGGAAGAACACCCTGCTTCAGAAAGTTTGCATGATTTATTTTTTCTTTTTAAAGACAGGGCCTCTTCTAACTTGCTATTTAGTCAGACTGACTAGAACTCTCAGTCTCACTGACGGACTTGTACAGCTGGCCCAGTTTCTCCAACTTAAACTGAAGATCAAACGACAAAACGTGAAGGTGACTAGGAAGTATCTTCTGGAATAGACATGCCGACATTACTGCTGACATTATGCTTTTCTTCTTCCTTTCCCCACGGCTCGGCTGCTCTTTGTCCTCCTGCATCCTTCCCCGGCTTTGAGTTTAGAGACAGAGGCTTCAGCGCCCTGCATCCAGGATTTTTATGCTCTGCATATGCTTTCTATTGGCAGGATATTCTACCAAATCCCAATATTTTGTCCTTGTCTTTAAAACAAACACAGCACTCAAAAAAAACTAAAAGAATAAAGGAGTACAACAATCACAAATGACAGGCTGTTTTCCCTGGATGCCAAGATTCTTAAGACATCAAGGAGCTTAGCAGGAATAACAAACTATTCTTTCCAATATAGGACCCATGTCACCCAGGGGTCACCAATGTGCCAAGTTGGAGAAGCATGGAAATGAACGGAAAGATTTTCCATGGAAGAAAATGGCACTCCATGTATGTAAAGCTAGAGATTCAAATTTTGAACCAAATACTTAAATAAATTCGACTTCTCTCAGAATTCACATGGGAATTCTGACACAGAAACAAAGCGAGGCACCAAACTCTGTTCTGCGTATTCTTGTTCTTCCTGACACAGACAGACAACCACCCATTCACAAAGGCCAGGCTGAGTGTAGGACACTCAGGCCACGTCAGGCAGGACTGACCTAATTTGTTAGTAATATAATCACAACCAAAGAGTCCCTGCTTTCCAAAACTATGAAATGATTTTTTATTTTTCCAATTCATCTAGATGAATGGCTGTTTGAGACTCTCTTGAACCCAAGGATAAACTTTGCTTTGGAATTCCTCCGTAAGATTATGTAAGATCTGCTGGAGGCCTGCAGTACCCCATATTGAACTGTAAGTTGCTAATAGACACCTTCCCAGTAATGCTGGGATGCCAGCTTCAGGTAAACAAGAGGTCTGCCTACAGATCACTTAGTATTTCCTGACTCTCCTCTGTTCTCCATTCTGCTGGCTGATGGCAGAGGCTCCTAATCAGTTTGTAGACATTGTCCTGGAGAGGCCATTTCCTAAGAATAAATACATGACATGTTTGCACCTAGCCTCAGGTCAAGTTCATTATCTTCTGCATATTTTGATTTTCTTCAATCATAATATTTCTCTCTGATTTTTGTTTAGTTTAGGAATGATGTTCCAACATGCCTGTAGTCACTGCAGAGGGAGGTCTTTACAGCTGTAGGTTTGAAACTGTGGCGTGTCTCAGATGCTCTTTCTTCATGAATCCCAGGTGTGATCATGTGCTAGACCATGGCTAAGTGGTCTATCATAGGGGAAGAGACACAATAGTCCTATCTTTTAGTATCATTTACAGAGAATACATCAAACCTCGAATATGCCCATGAAAATGGGAAGGAAAGTAGAATCCGTGTGTGTTAGAAAACATAGAAAAGGCTAGGTTTCCTGAGTGAGTAGAAGACAAAAAGATCACAACACTGGAGACTAAAGAAGCCATATTTTGAGAAGCAGCTTTTTCTGTGGGAAAAAATTCAGGGTCCATGTAAGGTTTTCACTTCCATCTGTCATTTTCTGTGACCTTGTTACCACAAGGAATGGCCTGAACTAGATATTTAGGGACCAAAAATTCATTCTTACAAGCTACAAAGAATAAAATATGTTATCTGGCTCCTATCTATGACACCCACACATTTATATCTTCTAGTACCTGAACTCCATTAGTATGTACAGAATCCACTGATGTGTGCAGACTCTCCTGTGTGTACTTAGCATATGCTACATACCTTGAACAATTACAAAGACGTAGACTGTCTGAAGTCTGCCTGGAGGAAACAGGATTGACTTTTAATTTTTAACACAATAGATTTTTCTGAGTGTCAGATCGTATCTTAAAAGACTAACATTTATAACTACCTCATTTGCAAATATTACACGAGGTGTTCTAAATCTGATATAAGGTATTTTGGGGTATTCTGAATTATTTGTGTCATGCTATTCTATACAACTAGTGGGCTATTTAAAGTCAAAGCAGGCAAAATCAACACGTGGGAGGGATTGGGTAATCGGGTTACTTAAGGATAACTAGCTACCAATCACTCTAATTAACTGGTGCTGATTCTGGTTACAAGTCAAGTCTTGAGAAGACATTGTGCCCCTGGCAGTGTTGTGACAGAAACTGAGGGGCCATTTAAACCACGAAGGGGTGTAGTGAGTCATGGGTGGAGAATGTCTGGCTGCTGAAAGTGTTTAACGTGGAAGCTTTTCAGGGAAGTCTTCTAATGGGCATCTCATCGGTTAACAGCTCAGTTAACAAATTTGGACAAAATGCAACTGAAAACTTCATCCCTAATTATCAACCCCTCCTGAAGCTGTACATTTCTAAAGGCTTTCCTAAGAGAATAGGTGTCACTAATCAATAACGATACCCAGTGAGACACTCCCAAAGAGCTCTCCTTCTGTGAGACCTCTGTTAACCCAGCAGGAGGAGTCTGAAGTGAAATGCTTCTTACATCAGAGTTAATTATTTGCATTTTCTCCTTAGAGCCAATGGGAGCTGGAAGTATGAAAGCCAATTGCTGAATTCCAGGAGGAGAAGAAAAAAAAAAACTCAACTCTGCAGGAATCCATCAGCTAGTGGATCCCTGGATTGCCTTTGTCTTGAGGAAGAAATTCATAGATCCATCAAAGGACTGTCATTGTTTTCATTCAAGGAAAGGGATTTCCCTAGACTAATATTATTTTGAATTGAGGCTTTCTTGAGCCTTTTGCTTTAGGAAGCTGACAACACAGTGACTTGCTATGATAAAATGTTAAAGTCCGAGCACTAATAGTTCACCAAGATGCTGGTCGTCTTTCATGTCTCAGAGACAAAGTCCATTTGTCATGCTGGCTATTTTTTACTCAAGGTAACAAAGTGGGCAGTGTCAGATGCAGGAACCCATGTTGGAAAGGCTCTTACCTCAGGACTACACTGAGGGATTTGCAGCTGAGTTCTTCTGTATTTGTTGCTGCTGTGATTTTGCGTTGAATTAAGTTCTTAATTTCAATGCACAGAAAATGTCTTGGAAGCATTTTGCTTCCTAGTGTAGTATTTAATGTTTTAGGAACTTCGAAGTAGTCATGGAAATAATTCTAGATTGAAGTTAAAATTACTATTTTCCAGGGAATACTGATTTGGGAGTGTGTATTTGTGTATTTTAAGTTGTCCTATGACATCCTCGGGCTGATGTAAATAAACTCTGCTCTATCTATGCTGCAAAGCTGTGTCTCATTCCCTTACCTTTTATTTACGCTTTCAAAATTACACAATTGATATGTATGATGCTGGTGTGGGGGAGGGGAGCACCAGCAGATGTGAACTCCAGACCTTTCACTTGGTGACAGATGAAACTTTCCATTACAACCAAAGCTCATAGACACGAATCAGCAAAATATAGCATGACAGGAACATCCTACTGCAGTGGGTCCCAGGGGCCAGCTCTTCCCGAGAAATTCAATCAGCCTATGGAATATTTCTGTGTCTTCCCAACCAGTGAAGGGACATTTCCAGAACAACCTTCATCAGAATGTTATGAAGGGATATTGAGTACGATTGCCCTAATCCCTTACCATAAAAGACAGAAAGAAAAATCTGCAAATGAAGGTTTGGTCTAAAATGTTCTTCCTCTGAAAAACTGACAGATGGCAAAAGCTTATCGTTCAATTCTTTGAAGCTGTGTAGAGTCAACGCCTATAAAAGGATGAAACAGGTTGGCTAATTGCTATCGGAAACCGGACTTCCAGAACCAGGTCTGTAAATATCTTGCCCCATTAAAACTGATTCTTATCTGTAATAGAAGATTTAAATGTTTTAACCAATATGCCTCTCCTTTTAAAAAAGATGGAATACAAAGATACAAGATAAACTCACTTCTGCTGGAGGGATGGAATCTTATGTCTCATCCAGATGCTTGCATCATTCCAGGTTCAGTGATCTTCAAAAGCAGAATTCCAGAGATTCCCTCAACCATTCACAAATCTATATATTCTTTATTAATCTCCAATATGCTCCAGATGCCATGGAAGGTAGCAAGAATCTATAATTAACTGCAGAATAGTCCTCATCCTCCCATGGACTCTTTCAGTTTAAAAATACCACATTATGGGAATACAAATGAAAAAGGTAATTATGATAGAGGAGATCACAGAATCATTTGAGCTATTGTTCAAGTAAGAGTTTCATATCTAAGAGAGGAGGACCAGGGCGATAGCCTAGGCAAAGACACAGAGTAAAGATTATGTAGCACGCTTGGCAAGCTTTGAGACGGGGAAGAAATACATCATATCTAATAGTCTGAGAGGGAAAGCAGTGTGGCAAGGGAAGAGACAAGAGAAATAGCTGCACTGAATGCATGCTAGGGATTTTGGACTCCATTGCGGGGGCTACTTGAAGTCATGAAGGGTTTTTAAATAGAGTAGTTGTATGGTTGGGAACTAGGAGTGCCAGACGGAGGCTATAGTACTCAGGATCAATGAAATTATTTATTGGCCTGCTTGGGAAATCCAAGGGAAAGACCTATAGGAACTACGTTCACAGAGCAAGCAAACTATTATAGAAGACTATGCTAACCAAGTTGATCCCAGCTAAGACAAATGTTAGAAGAAAAACTTCAAGTAGAACTTAGTCAAATTTAAGAAGATGTGTGTTTGCTGAGACCTGAGCCTAATTAGATAGCAATGATTAGGGGATTAAAGGGAATGCGTAGAAGAATAAAAAAAAACTTTAAACTCCTAGTGTTCCCATTACAGTTAGAATGGTCCTTTTAGTTTGTAAATGTCTGCCCAGTGAGTTTAAAAACCAAACTCGTTGGAAGGATTATGTTTCCTGAAAGTGGTGAACATCCACTTAAACATATTTGAAAGTTCAGCTGGTTGCCAAGTTGGTTTACAAATAGTTATGCACAACCCTTCTCATTCATTGGTCACTTTCATTTAGTGACATATAAACAAGACAGATTTGTTTGCCATTTATGAACTGGGGTCTAGCAGTAATGGATGTTTCAATAACATTATTATAGTGATTCAAGTTGCGGTTGGCAGTGAGAAAGGGTTTCAAGGGAGCACTGGGGATGCTTTCTGTAGTGAAGGACATGTGCTAAAATTAGAGGGCTGTATGTATTACAGCACCAAATTTACCTACAGGTGCTTGGCTTTTATACCAAAAATAGGTAAATTCTATACTTGTGAATCCTACTCCCATGAAACTGTTAAGGGCATTATTGATGCACACCTAGAAGGTATTTCAACGTGCTCAATGTTGTGATGAAACCGGCAGTCATTCATCTAGCAGTATTTTCTAGAGAAATTCCTGGAAATAGGTGTGTTCTTATCCACTGGGGATACATTACAGCAAGAGAACAAGGTTATTTTCTCACCCCCTTAAAATGGACATCCTAGAAAGAAAGGGCTCTCAAGTATATTAAATAGCCTTCAAAACAACCTCATGATTCAACTTTCCCTTGAAACCCTTTAACGGACTGGTAAAGCGGGTCAGTAGGTAAAGGTGCCTGCCACCAAGAATAAATGCTTGAGTGACCTGAGTTCAAGGCCCAGGACCTACATGGGAGACTACCTCAAATCGTCCCCTGGCATCCATTTGCTTGGCCAGGCACACCCGTGTGATCACTTGAGCACACACACATATAAACTAGCTAAATAAATAATGTTAAAAGCATATTTACTCCATATCAACTATGTGCCAGGCACATAGAAGTACAATGATGAGCAAGTCATGATTTCCAGTTGGCCCCAAATTCATGATTTCACTCACTGTTGAGACATTCCTATGAAGTATGAGATGCTGTTGACTGAGGTTTCTGTCCCATCCAGTCCTGCAGTCATTCAAGCCCAAAGAAATCACACAGTGGTCTACATTAAGCATAAACTGATTGGCCTAGTATCTCACCCTTCTTCTTAATTCTTATAACTTATATTAGCCTGTAATTCTTGTCTGTGTGAACCATGTGACTCGGTACCTTTTTCAGCAAGGCAGTCACATTTTGCGTCCTCTGCATCTTGGTTACAACTGCAGAATGAAACTTCCCTCTTCCCAGAATTCTTGTGGCTCTTCCTCTACTTCCTGCCTGGTCACCCCACCTATACTTCCTGCCTGGCTACTGGCCAATCAGTGCTTTATTAAAAATAATATAAGTGACAGGATAAAAGACCACTGTCCTACAGCAAAATGTGGTTTTCTTTCTTTTCTGTAGCAAAGTAAAAGAACCATAATATTAAGTCTTTTCTCCGAGACCATACCTTTCTAGGGCTGGGTTTCAAATGTAGGATTTCCTCTCCACACTATGTTAGGCTCCACTGTCTCCAAGGTCATCGGCAGATGTAAGATGTGAGAACTTTATATAGAATTTATTATCACAGTGCACTATGCTCTTCGGGATGGCGATGGGCTTGGTTAGCTGTACATTGTTTTTGTTGGCTGAGTACCATCCTCCTTCTGCGTCTCACCCTGTGAAGGCACCTCTGGTGCTGGTGCAAGCAGCTGTTATTTAGAACTGCACTTCTTTGCTACCAGTTTTAGCAGCTTCTGAAGATCTATTTTCAAGTCCTCGTCTAGGAATGCAAGGCTGCTTTTCGTTTTTCCTCTGAAGAGATACATTCCATGCTCCTTACTTCCTTGTTTCAGCTCGCTACCGACATTGTTAAGCAAAATCAAACTCAACACTGACCCGCGAGGACAGCTCCTCAGTCTTTGCGTTTGTTCCACATCAACCACCCACGAGTATCAAAGCTTAACACGCTTCTACCAGGACAAGAACAGATGACTCGGGCTCACTCGGGAGTAGAAATTCTAGATGCGTGCGGGAGAACTATTTCAAGGCAACAAGACATTTGTATGAATCCGAACAATGGTAGTGAATAGGAAAGCGGAATGTGCTAATAGACTTAAACAGACTACCACACAGATAACTGTCAGTTGGTTGTATTATCAGCGTCTCCTAATTTAGAAGTAATCTCTCAATGTAGTTACATTTCTTGCCATAATCACATTCATACAGTGATGATGAGAAAGGAGAGATTGTGAGGGAAGGAAAAACTAAGACTATAAAATTCACATATTTTTCTAGTATTACTTTCTTTGCCTGAATATGTATATTTTGCTAGCCATTTACTGGCCTTTAAAGAAAGTAGCTACACTTCCCTTCTAACTGGGAATATGACAATTCTCATGCTCTCCCAAAGAATACTTGACTTAGAAAATTTAGTCAAGCATTTGTCTTTCCAAGCAAGAGTTGACTCTGTAAGAACCAGTGCTTTCTAAGGAAAGTCTACAGCTCCACCTTGTTGGCACAAAATTATCAGTAGCTACCTGGAGATAAGTGTTTGGAAGCAAAATCCAATTTTCACAAAGCTGAGGGGTAAAGAGAAGTAAATGGGCTCAAGTATGTACAGGGCCCATAGTAACAAGCCAGCCATGGTTTTAGAACAATTACATTAAGTACACAAATCTGGTTTCAATGGCCATGCTTAGGAGAGGGGCAAAGTGCTAAATGTGTAAGTCATTATGAACTTGGCACAGTAGCACTGTTTATTTTAGGCTCTTGCACTGGTTTTGTGGAGGATGTTTACTTTACCAGAGTCTATTAAACATGCTAAAGACATTATTGTGGACTTGGGCTCTGTGAGTACTTTTCATTGACAAGCTGAAGTGGGGGTACATCATTGAACTCAGAGACAATGGCAGATAGAGTAGAAGAGGTGCAGGTGGGTATGTTTTTATCATGAGCTAGAAACATTTTTAGCTGAATTAGTGTTTCTGAAAACCAAAGTCTTGATAACCTTGGAGACAAGGGTGTCTTGACCAGATTCACCAGACACAGCCCAGGAAACGTGTAGTGGGCATTGCTCTTTACCACCTCTGACCTGCTGGCCCCAGATGATAGCAGGCCCTGCTGTCAGGAATATCCTATGCCTAGATCTGTCACTCAGATGCAGCTGCCAGTTCACAACTAACTAATTACTTTCTCCAAGAGCTTGACAGGGCAAGCGTCTTAGCTCTTGAGAGAGCTGTCTGAGCCCAGAAAGGAGGAAGGTCCTTAGAAGTGTTTCAGGACGCCAAGATAAGAAACTGAAAAACACGAGACACGCTATCAGTGATTGCCATGTGTAATCCAATTTACTTTGGGAGTTCTTTTTCCCTTCTCCTTCTTTTCTTTCCTCCTTCCTTCCTCTCAGTGTCCCTNCCTTCCTTCCTTCCTTCCTTCCTTCCTTCCTTCTTATTCCTTCCCCCTCCTTCTCTTCCTTCTTTTCTGTCTTTCCTTCTTTTCTTCCCCCTTCTTTCTTCACCCATGTTCCTTCTCCCCCTCTCTTCCTTCATATTCTCCCTTCCCTTATTCCTTCCTCCTACCTCCCCCACTTTCTTCTTTCCCTCTTCTTCCTTAATCAATTTCATCTTTTATGGCACATGCTCAACTTTTGAGAACTTTTATTTTTTATATAACTTTATTTTTACATCCCTATAAATTATATAAATATATAGTCACATACAAATCAATTATTGTTAAAATGAAAATATTTTGGACAACTGCATCTTGAATTTAAACAATGTCAGGTTTCCACAAAATAAGTTCCTAATAAAGAAGCACTAATTTTATTCTAAAAGGAGCAGTTGAAGATATTTTTCCATGCACTGTAATTATTTATTAAAGCCATCCTGGAAGACAGATAATTGGCAGACGGGGATAACCAAAAATTAACACATATGTTTTTCTTTGTCTTTTACATAAATCTAAACCCAAAAGAGGTCTTAGTCTGTGGTATCACAAATTATCTGGTATGTTCTTTTGAAGTTCGTTGACAGAAAACACCCCAGACACAAGTCCACTTTATGTGGTGTGTGGTCTTGGAGAAAAACCTATTAGTTTTATTTAGCTGAAAAATAAACACTCTTAAGTATTTCTAACAAGGTTTTATTGAACAGGTCTGATAAATAAAGCAATTAATATGAGAGACTGGTTGTCAGCCCCATGCTCTTTAAAGTAACACATACTATTTATTAAAAGCAAATATGCACATTTCTATGAAGTTGACTTTTGAGATCCAAACACAACATCATTATTTTGTAATATTGTTCTTCCATCTGGACCCTCATGTACTGCGTACTGTGGTGTATGTATGGAACATGGCAGATGACATTGCTGACTATGGAAATAAGAAGCAGTGCATGTGAGTGACCACAGCAGTGATCACTAATATGGGTTAAAGGGAAGTTTGGATTTTTACTTTCTACTTTGAGCATTTAAAATTCTGCTGAGTTGTTACTGCTGCCCTCGTCTGGGAACGCCATTACTTTAGGAACCATTAACATAGTATTGAGGGCCAGCGAGCAGAACTGAGGCTTCAGGGCAGAGCACATAGTATTGGGTCTCATTTTCCCAGCCTTAGCATCATCTTTTAAGTGGGGATGATGACTTCATTGTAAAGCATTGAAGACAGTTTAGAGGAAGTGTTCTAGGCCATGCCCAAAGGTTGGCATTTATGTATCAACTTGTTTTAGTTTTAGGAGTAGAAATGATTTTTCTGAAGGAACAGAGAGTTATTCAACCTGTATTTATAGCTTAGACAACATGGCAGAGTATTAAATCCAAGTAGCTTCAGTCTATCAAAAATAACTTAGAGAGAGAGAGAGAGAGAGAGAGAGACTCTCTCACCTCTCTCTCTCTCACACACACACACAAACACACAGATTAACGAGACCACTTTCAAAGTTAAAATAGCAAAATACCTCCAAATATAATTTGAGAGAAAATTTATTAAGTATTTATACTTAAATATTGAATGTAATAATAATAAAAACAATCCCAATGGCACAAAGAAACTATTGAATGAAGTAGAATTAAGAAATAATTTGTCTTTCTCCCCAAATGGCATTTGAATAAAAATATTTTGCATCTTTATAGTGTCCATGAACAAATACAAACACAGGCTGGGTCAGAAGGGGGACCCGCAGAGAGAGTCCTGGTGTTGCTTAGACCAGGCCAAGAAGGCAAGAATTAAGATGCAGAAGAGGGAATCTCTGCATGAGAGTCTGCAGAAGCAATACTGGCTTGGAGGAGGTGAAGTCCAGGCTCCCTACCTAGCAAGCCAGGGAGCAAGGGTAGCAGAATACTTGGGCTAAGAAGAGATAATGAATTCCTTTCTCTGCCGTGTTTAGATTTAGGTGATGGAAGAACATCTAAGGAAAGATGTTCCATAAACAGAAAGAAGTCTGCAACAAGCGAGAGTAGAAAAGGTCAGAGCCAGAGGGAAAGATCTGCAAAATGTCTGCCCGGTGCTGAGTGGTAAACAGCTTCTGGACCTCAAGCGTCTGACTTGCTTTTGGGGCATGACTTACAAACCACAGTAAATTATTTTGGAAAACACTGTTTTAAATGCATTTCTTTAAAAATATCTCTGAATTCTCTCTGTGGATTAATATAGCAGCACGTTTCACATACCTGTTTAAAACTAAAAGAAACCCTAGAGATTTCTGGTCAATTTCATCAGTTTATAGACAGTCAAAACCCAAAGAGGGAAGCTGACTGAGCAAATAAGTTTTGTTGGTTATGAATCCAGTAAATACAAACAGCCAGATAGAAATGAATGCAAATATCTGATGATTTAAAATTCTACATAGGTATGCATTTCTGGTTACAATCCATCAATTCTTTTGCAACTGTTATTTAAAATCAACCTATGCTAACTAAAATACTCGTGTTTTAAATGATTGATCCAAACCCATAAATAATGCCATAATTGGAAAACTAAAGTGTCTCTTCAAACAAAATGTCCCTTAAAAATACCAGGCTGATGGTGTGTAAACATGTCCACATTTAGAAACACTTCCTTACTTTAGCGGTTGTTAAAGTTCGAAAGTGAAATATTGACTACAGACTCCTGTTTTCAACACTCGGTTCCTAGTTAGTTATGCTGTTTGGGAAGATAGTGGTACCTTTGGGGCTTGGGATCTACTTGATGGTTGGAGGCTGGTAGCGGCTGGCTTTAAAGGAAATCCGGGTCTTACCTTTGTCAAAACTGTTTCCCGGTGGTAACTCCGTGAGAAGCCCTCACTGTTCCTTTCCCCACTGTGGACTGGCACACTTCAGCAGCTACGCCTTCGCCTCCTGAAAATCAATTCCCTCTGAACTGTGAGCCGAACAAACCTGTGCCCCTTAAGTTCTTTCTCTCATGGGTCGGGTCACATAAACGAGCAGTAGCTGACATAGTTGGAGGAAGTGGGAATATTTTGTAGGTTAGAGAGGATTCTTTTAAACACTTAACTTGAAGAATGAGATTTACACTGTTTTAAAGTTGATCCCAGCTGCTCCATATGCTTAAACTGAATGTATAATGTAGACACTCTAAGCCCAAAACAAACAAACAAACAAAAAATCCCCACCTATTTCCTGTCCCCTTTCCACAGTTAGACAAAAGTAATTTCAAAGAAAGAAATGCAGAAGGAAACCAAGGCAAAACTGTCGCTAGCTTTCAGTTCTAATTCAGGTCATCAATCACTCTCCTGATATTTAGTCTAATTGCACTTTATCCGTCTGACAGTTGCCAGAATAAAGCAAGGGAAATTTATTAAGCTGTGAGTTTTCCATGTGATTGTTTTCTAGTAATAGATTATCAAATGATTGCACAGCCTAAAACTAAGGCCAATGACAGAAAACTGACTGCCTTCCAAGTAAGTTCTGCCTCTCTTGAATTACTGCTCTTTTGGAAAGTTGTTTCATAGAACAGCATTCCCCTGAAAGTTCCACATAGATACCGTTTTATTTGCTACATCTAGCGATCATGCAGAGCAAACACAATGGCTCCTCTGGCCTGGTATACTTCTCAGTGTTTGAAGAAGCAACCAGGCCTCTTCTGGGTCTCCTTGTGCCCCGAATACCTACTCCTGGGAACTGTCCAAAGTTCTTTAACATATAGCTTTCTACTGACTCTTGAGATTAATGTTAATGTATTATGGACTATAACAGGAAACTGCTCAGGAGTTGAACAATCTTTATTTGGATCTCTGCTTTGCCATTAACAGCCCGGTTAGATCTCACAATTTATTTAACCTCCCTGAGCCTTGATTTTCTTATCTGTCAAGTTGGAAATAAGAATAATAACCTCCATGGTCTGTTGTGTGGACTCAATGAGATCATGCAGACTCTAGCTTCTGGCACAGCTCTCATCCAAACCACACCCCTTGTAGGTGTCAGATCCTCAGAGATAAGGGAAAAAATGTGCCACCACCTCTTACGTTCAGATACTATGTACCAGCTGGAAACCAAGAAACACTGAAAATTTACTTAAATTTTTTTAATGTTTTACATGATCTTACACAGACCCTCTCAAAATAACAGTCATGAAAAGGGGTTCACCAAATTCATTCCCTTTGAACATCTAACAATATCAATGATACAAAACACAAAAATAAACTAATAAATTTGGCACAGCTAGTTTAAGTCAATAAATACCAATGTGTACAGGTCACGATGCACTCTTAGTTTCTTATATCACCATTTATCCTCGTTTCAAATTGGATTTTACTCTGTATTGTAGTCTATTTGTATTTTAAAAGTTTTACCAATGCATATATGCCATGGTGTATGTAATTACTAGACAGCAAGTTTATTTCAGAAATAATGACAACAGAGAAGAGATGACTCAGTGGTTAAAATATTTTCTGCATTATCATGAGGGCCTGAGTTAGGTCTCCTGTACAATCTAAAGACAGATATGGTAGTGCATCTCTGTAACTCCAGTGCTGGAGGGAGAATCAGGGATCCCAGGGGCTTGCCGACTAGCTAGCTATATGAATATGTGCACTTTAGGTGCAGTGAGAGACTGCTTCAAAAAATAGGGTGGGGAGTGATTGACAAGTATAGCCAGTGTCAATTCTTCTGTACATGGGTGAGCATGTCCAGCAACCTGTGAGTGTGAGCATACTCACACACCATACCCACAAATAGAGATTAAAATAAAAATAAATGAGATGAAAAAATAAGCTAGAAGCAAGGCAAACCCTTCAAAATATTGTCCAAAAGTGTGAGATATATTCTGCAACAGGAATTTCTTTCTGTAAGACAATGGAAACTTTGGACTAACTTCCCTTCTCTATGTTTGCTAAGTCTGCATCTCCCAAACACAGCTTCAATCCATCACGTTTGCCTCTCAAAAGCACATACAAAGGCAAAGTCCTGTAGCATAAAGCACCGATCAACTCCTCCCTTAGCGTCACTGTGTCCCATTCGATTTAAGTAAGGCATCTGCCTAGAAGATGCCAGGGTTCCTCTGGATAAGGCAAAAATAATCCCTTCCTCCAGCAGCATTTATATTTGTGCTAGCATCTGCTCAACATCTTCTTATCGGAGGTCAGAATTAATTGTTTCTCCTCTAATATAAGATGCCCAGCTGTCTTTAAAAGTCCCAAGATTGGAACATTTAAACATGTTTCAACTACCTACAAGTGTTTTTGATTTTTTTTTTTTTGGTCTTCTCATTTAATACTTAATGTGCTCTTTTCTTCCTCCAGTGTTGGAACTCAAGCCTTGGATCCTACACACTACCATAGGCAAACACACTACCTCACTTGGACAAAGTGTGGGCAAATACACTACCACTGAACTATAACTCCAGCCCTATACTTAACATACTTCTTTAAGACTACCTAGGTATTTAAATCTTTGCTTTCTTGGCTGCCTTAATTATGAAGGCAGAATTATTTAATGGAAAGCTGTGACTGGAATTTAGGAACACTAGTTTGCAATTTGGTTCTTGCTTTGTCATTAAGCAACCTATTTGAGAAAGTTAACTTCTGGGGACATCTGAAGTAATTATGGTATTATGCGTATATCTGAAGTAGCAGATGGTATTATTCCATCTAAAGTTTAGTTTCCAATGCAGGCATTCACAATATACATGATAATGCAGTCAGATTAATTAAAAAAAAAAAGAAAAACCTTTCAGACCTAGACTGTTCTGACTGAAAGGATAAATGGGTCCAGGTCATCCATGTCATTGAACCTGAACTTAGTGTACAGATGAGCATACAATGAGTTCTGGTTAAAATCAACTCCCAGACTTTAAGTGAAGAGACAGACCACTTGGTTATAGTTTGTTATGCTTGATAGCAGTGACATTAAGAGTGTCCAAGAAGAGCCAGTGTCCTTCCAGAACTGTTTAAATTGCTCTCAGAATATCTTCTGTGAGGGAAGAGCTGGCTCCAATATCCATGGGTTATATGTGGATGCTCCCTGTCTTAATCATTGGCACCAGTGCCTAATACCAAACAAAACTCTTAAACCCCAAGGTATTCAGTGTTGAGCAAGCTATTTAGCAACACAGGAAGTTCTGAAAGTACATTTCATTTTGGCTCAGCTACCTAGGGGAAAGGACAGGTTTTCAGGATTAAGTTGAACTTTGAGTATCATTATCCTTCCTACAGAGGCCAGATGTATTTAATGAGGGAAACACAAAGCACTCCCATTCAAGCACATGTTTATATGTCAAGGCAATAGGACAACCTTATCCTCCTGTCCTTCTGTTCACACGAGCCAGCCAAAGTAGGCCTTAAGTAATATGGCTATGCACTTGAACGAGTTCAATACTATTGGTTCACGAGGTCCTACACTTATTCTCATTGAAAGGAAATACACTGTGAATATACATAATACTTCATGTAAAGAGTTAAATAATGTTGAGGTCATCATTGATCATATAAAAATCTTCATAATTAGTTGATACAAGCTGATATGGAATGTAAAAAGACACGTAAATCAATGGACTATACTATTGTAGACTGTTCTCATTATTTATTTGCATGAATTTCCTTTAATCTCATATTCAGGCATCAGTTTCATATTTTAAACTATGAGAGTGAAAGACAGTTAGCTGTATTATTCCTATATGACAATGGCTTATAGATCAGATGGTGGCCATTCATTCATCATGGGAGAGAAGTTGTACCAGGCTACTGTTTTTCTGAAGGGCAGAACACTCAAGAGATCAAATAACAAACCAGAACCCTGTTGAGAGAACCATAAAGGCAGGTTTCTGCAGGTCGAGAGGAGATTTACATCAAATTAACATATCTTGGGGCATCATTCTTCTTCCCTGCAGGGGTATTTCTGTCTAGACACACAATCTGGTCATTAGAACAGTGCACTTGGTTGAAGCCGACTGACAATACCTTCCAATTTTGCACACTCTTTTTGGCTTTGCTTCAGAGGTGGCTCTCTGCACATGCTCCCTGGGGTGAGTTACGTGGCATCCCTCACATTAGCATCTTGTTTCTTGGAGGCACAGAGATTGTGGAACCATTTTGCTGGTTTGTCCCTTACACTATGATGCACTGGATTACTCGCTATGCTGGACATCGATCCCATCTCGTTGCTCAGGGAACATTTTCAATTTATTTCTGGCTTGTAGAGAGTATTGGATGTATGGGAATGTAGAGAACAAACTAATAACCTCTGCTTTATTTTTACCCTTTGTAAGTTTTTCAGGAAACCTGGAATTCCTTAAAAAATTATAACTTTCAAAAGTATAAGTTCAAAAATTACATATGGTCAGCTGAAATTATGGCTGGTTATGGGAGAGAACAGTGGTTTTTGAACTGCATAACATAGGTCTATAGTTGATTTTTCAAATTCTATATCTGGATACATTATAGATGAGTTTTTGATGTTTTAATGCATTAAGAACAGCTTCAACAGAAGTAAAAAAAATTTCAGTTACTTGTTGTTGACCATATAGTTATTTAATAATTCTAGAAAGAGAACGTAAACAAAATTTCTATTTCCAGAAATTCAGATTCTATCAGACCACAAGTGAGATATGAATAACATACATTTAATTACAAGTTGCAGTTTTAAACCATCACTGCTCTGCAGAAATAAATGGCAAGACATGGATGAAAAGTCACATATACCACTGGAAAGCATATGGTATGCCAAATTTAAAAAAAAGCATTGGTAAAATTAATACTACATTTTATTTACATATCTTTTCACAAATATATATAAACATATATATATGCATATGTGTGTGTGTGTTTGTGTGTGTGTGCTTGTGTGTTTGTGTGTGTGTGTGTGTGTTTGTGTGTTTGTGTGTGCATGTGTGTGTTCGTGTGTGTGTGTTTGTGTGTGTGTGTGTTTTCTTTCCTACATCTTACATGAAAGCCTTTGAACAGTAAGGTTCTGACATTTGCAGCACATTTCAGTTGGGACTCGCCATATTTCAAATATACAACAGTCAAAATGCAGCTGATGGCTTCTGTGCTGGGCAACATGGCAAAACACACAAGACGATCTGAGGAGCCACGGAAGAGGAAGTAGATTTCCCACAGGACCGTCATGGACACTGAGCTGAAGTGCTGACCTTTGAGCTTGGCATTTAAAGATTTTATTAGTAAAACAAGAATAGATGTTGGCCTGGTTCTGAGTCTCCTTATTAAATTTGCATGTGTCTTTTAAGCTACAGCTAAGCTTTAAAGACTAAATAACAGGACAAGTGTTTTGCTTTATGTAAAAAAAAAAATGTCAAGATGAAAGATGCTTTGAGAAAAGGGAGACGTGTAACCAAACAGACCAATTACACGACCCTTCAAGAAGTGTGGGAGATAAATTCAAACACTGTCTACAGTCCCTTTTCCCCTCCTTACTGGGGACCAAATCTTAGGCCTTACCCTTTCTGAGCAACAACTCTACCACTGAGCTGGAGTCCTTCTCTCTGAATATCAGCCACATATCTCTTCAACCCAGCTCTCTCTTGCGAACTCCAGACACATTAGTTCTATGGTGGATCCTTTTATTCAAATGGAATCCACAGACAGTTTTAACAGAGGACAACGGGAACCCAGTTTCCAACTCTCTAGCTAGATATGATCTACCTATTTATTTTTGTAGGTAATATTCTAAAACGCCTTTCATTTTAAAGAAAGAACAAAACAGGGGATATTTATGATCAATATGTATTTTATGTATCAAATATTCAAATGTATGAGAAAATATGTGCCCGATGAGAGAATTCATCATGAAACTCATTGCTTTGATCATTAGCATGCACTAATGAAATGAATGAATTGGCATAGGCTCTCTACATAGTGTCCTCCATCTCTGTTTATAGGCATTCTTCCTTCTCGTCTAATTTCTGAAACTGAAAACCTTCTCTTCATCTCTAGCAGCTAACTCTGAGGAAATCCGTCTAGTTACACCTCCAGAGCACACTCAAAACATGACCCCTTCCACTGTTGCTACCTTGATCTGATCCATCATTATCCTTCACTGCATTACTGGGACAGCTTGCCTACTTGGTCTGTTCACACATGCCCCTTCCTTCTTAGACAGTCGATTCTAGTACAGAGCCAGACCAGCATTCTTGAAATTAAATTTAGAGTACCACCTGAAAGCTTCTGAGTGCTCCCTCATTCAATTCCTAAACAATGTGCCTGGGGCCTGTGTGCTGACAAGGGCATTCTTGGCTCATCAGCTCCTTAATAGGATGAACTCAGACTTTCACGCTTCTTGCCATGTGAGCTTCCAGTATTTCAGACAGGTAAGCAGGTACACCTTAGTTCAGTAGGAAATTTAAGCTTGGGCAAATATCTTTCTCCAGCCAATGGAATGAGAACAATGATTCCTGCACTAGGGCCTTAGCATAGGCTGGCCTGCGCCCCTATCCACTTTCCACTTCTTTTCTTGTCCGTCCCACTCTGCATGGTTCTAAGAACTGAACTACCTGGGACTGTCAGGAAATGATGAAAGGACAAACACACAGGCACAGAAAAGCTGGGATCAGAGGACAAGCCCAAATAGCCTAGCAGCTCAACATGGTTGAACATGAGATGGAGTTATTACATGCAGCTAAATAAGGAGACAGGGTTATATTTATTGACAAAACTGCAGTTTTAGCTAATGTTAGTGGGAGCAATCTTTAGACTCTGAACTTCTTGCAGGAAACACTCTCAACATTCACACTCAAACCAGAAGATAGCAATCCCTCTGAAATGTATCCAGAGAAAGTTCTGCCCCTCCCATTGGGCTGAGGCTTTATCAGTTTTTGACATGGCCATGACCTTGTCAATCAATATACATTTACTCAGGACTTCATTCTTCTTAGATACCTTTTTGTTGGTATACAAATTAAAATATTCCCTTCTCAATGAGCAACCCAACAAATACCACCTTACTCAATAGATTAAAGCTAATGTCATCAACATTGGAATAAAGCAACATATCTTAGTACCAGTTACCAAGCCTAAAGAAGACTGAATATTATTTTAATGTTTTCCCTATAAAAAAGGTTTAAAGTATGACTCAGTTTAAGAAAAAGCAAACTAACTCAGAATCTATTGTCATTGTAAATGCTTCAAAATGCCTTGACCAAGAAACACACACACACACACACACACACACAAAGGCCAAAAATGTTCTAGATCAGAGACTGGTAAAACCTGGTGATAAAATGAAGCTTATAATTCTAGAATCAGTACTGGGGGAACAAAAACTTTATGAAGAACGTGACTGGATAATTTAATGAACTTTTAACAGGGATCTAACTGAGTAGTAATATTATATCACCTTTAATTCTCCTGATTGGAAATTAAAATTCAATTGTGCTTTTAAATGACTTTATTACTAGAAGCTCAACACTGAAATATTTATGACTTGAAGATCATGACATATCTAACTTCTTCAAAAGCTCATGAAAAATCTGCTTATATAGGCAGATCATGACATATACAAACATGTGTAATCAAGAAAAATTATAATTTGAAGAGAACTCAGTCATCAGTTCAGTGATTTTAACACTCTTTCTTCAGTGGTTTCTTTGTTTTATAGGAGTATGCCATCAGGTTATGACAAAGTTACACACACACACATATGCACACACACACACGTATGCAAACATGTGCTGACACACACACCAGCAAATCCATAATGTCTTATTTACAAACCTATGTAAGGTTTCAAAAAAGGGTTTTAGGCTTATAAACTTTCTGAAAGTCATAGCTCTGGGTTTTTATTTCTTCTTTGGGCACCCAGACAGAAGGAGTTATCTTATTAAACGATGTGACTTATTCTTGGTTCTAAGTTAGTGGTAGAACTTGGTGTTTGTGTGAGGGCCCAAACCCTAACACTTGCATGATAGTTAAATGAGTGACACATTCATGAGCTTCAAATAAGTAAACTGTGGTTTGCCATCCATAACTGGTATAAATGACAAACTTAATCATATCTCAAGGATAGATGAGTTGCCTAAAGTATATATGCATTGGTTGCTTAGCATGCAAGTAGGAATGGATTTTTCTAATCTGAAAAGAATGTTCTATAACATTGTTTCCTGTGTCGAGGAAAATAAATGGCTGTAGAGAGCCATGATTTTCTTCCTCTTTCACCCTTCCTATCTGCTCTGCTTTGGAGTTCAGGAAGGCGGGAGGACATGGTCACACTTACCACACTTAACATCCAGTAAGGCAGCTTAATTTCAAAGGATTTCTGTGCAGAACAGTTTGTTTTTCTTATGCAGTCCTGGTGTGTGTGCGTGCGTGTGTGTGTGTGTGCGTGCGTGTGTGTGTGTGTGTGTGTGTGTGTGTGTGTGTGCATTCATACAGATACTATGTGCATGGCCTGAGGAGGATGAGCTAAGGTTTTTGAGGTGGACAGGAACGTGATAGGAATCACAGGAGAAAAATAAGGAAGTTACTTCTTTCAGCAATGATGCAGAAAAATTATTAGAAAAGACATTTTCTTTTTCTTTCTTTTTTTTGGAGGGGAAGGGTAGAGATAGGATTACTCTGTGTAGCTCTGGCTATCCTAGAACTCTCTCTCTGTAGACCAGGCTAGCCTCAAACTCATAATGATCTGCCTGCATCTGCCTCCCTAGTGTTGGAATTAAAGGTGTGTGCCACCAGTGTCTGTAACAGGAAGGCTGCCTGTTCCTTTTCCTGACCACCCAGACTCCTGAAATCATCACTCAAAAAACTATATTATTTGCAATACTGTTTGACCAATAGCTTAAGCATTTTGCTAGCTAGCTCTTACATCTAGAATTAACCCGTCTCCATTATTTTATATTTTATCCTGAGGTTCATTGCCTACCAGCAAGGTCCCAGCTCCTCTGTTCCCAGAGATGGCTCCATAGCATATCTTTCTCTGCTTCCTTTCTCCCAGCATTCAGTTTAGTTTTCCCTGCCTAGCTCTATTCTACCCTATCCCAGGCCAAGGTAGATTATTTATTAACCAATAACAGCAACACTTATATAGAACGCCCTCCCACACCAAGTGTCCAGCCCAGAAAGGGCATTTTCTAAATAGTAAGGAACCTTCCATTGCTCTAGTACTACTTCCAAATTCTCCTCCCTTCATCAGCAGTTACTACAGGCCCACATCATCCCTAACCTTCTAAGAGATATCAGTGAAACAAACCATCAGTCATGGATTCCCTCCTCAATTTTGGTTGGGTCCATTATTTACACTTGATGTAAATTAGTGACCTGTGATAGATGCTCTATGTTTCAGTCTGGAGCACAGACAATTTGTTGGGGCCTTTATGATTTCCTCACTAATCAAGAGAACAAAAAAAACCAAAAACTTCAGTGTTTTTATGGTAAAATGTCCCAGAGGGGTGTGTGCACAGTTCAAAGATTTCACTTCCCATGCTTAAGCCAAAAGACGATGGGGCAGGTAAGCATCAGTGTTTGGAGACTGCTACTTAAACAAAGTATACTCATATAAACATGCATTTTGATAGTTACATAATAGAAATGGAATCTGTTTCTCTACTTCTGCATCAAACCACGGGCCCAAATTCATCTTTGCTTGGATTCACAGTTTTCGAGTTGTGTGAGTTCCCTCAAATATGTAAGAAGCATTTTGTATTTAAGCAGTGCTGTGACATTTAGTAATTATGTGGATTGTGAAATTCACTTTTTTCTCAATTTTTATATGTATTAATTAATATACAATAGGTTAGTGATAGACCATGCCCCATCCAATGTACATAATAAGGTAAGAAACTATATTAAAGTTGTATGTCATGTAGATTTCATTGGAATTCTTTTGTTTTTTCTCCCTTTCCTATGATGTGACTATACCTCCAAAATTTAGAAGTATCAACCTACATCTGTTGTTAAGATGATAACATCAAGACTAAATACAAGAACTCAAATCATTTCAATATTTAAAATGGAAAAATCCATTAGATCAGTTAACATTTTAATTAATAAATATATAAAATTTAACAAGTTGATAGAGCAATTTGTTACATCTGAACTCAAGTAAAGATCACACGAAACTGAAGATGCCTTGGGTTCCTAGTAGAGCCATGTAGATTTCAACATATTGTTGCCCAATGTTTAATATTGTTGAAAAAGTAGGTTGAAGCAATTGCCCTCAGCCAGCTCACTGTGTTGCTTCTTGTTAGTGTCCATATTTCATGATCTCTACAGCTAGTTACACATTTGGAGCATCTGCAAAAGCTCAAGCTCTGCTCTAGCTTCCTGCAGCGGGGCTGAGGGCTATTTGCTTTGGTATGGTTCATTTCTGTCTGTGGTATGTGATAAAGGTGGTGATTTCTTGACACAGCAATATAGATGGGTTTTCCCCATTAAAATCTCAACTAAGGGGGAGGGGACCCTTATTAATCACTGTGTGGTCTTGCAAATTGTGCAGTGGTATGGAATATTTTCTTCCCAGGTTTGGAACAGAATAACAGCTACATGTGAAATTGCCAAAATCATTTTTTTTAAAAAAGCAAGCAACCCCAACCAAAACAAACAAAATAAAGTCTAATATTATTTTAAGAAAAACTATCCTGAAAAAAAATTGTTTAACCAAAACAAAATAATTCCAAGGTATTGCCAAGAATATGAAAATGGGAATAGGCACACACTCACACACACACACACACACACACACACACAAACTCATACATGTATACTTTCCAATCTTTAACCAGAGAAGGAAAAGAAGATATTAAAATTATAGCAATACATGTAGTCAGCTACATATTTATTGAACATCTGTTCTGCAATTGGCACTCTGATATTTTCCCCCTTATTTACCTTATTTAATCACTACATTCACTCCTCTTAGTAAGAATCAAGTCACAGATGTGAACATTTATGACTGTCTTCTGCATATTTACTAGAACATTCTGTGAGTGCATCTTGTTATTTTTAATTCAAGTCTCATTTAAGTAGAAGTTGTTTGGCAATATATAGCCAGCATCCCCAACACACACACACACACACACACACACACACACACACACACACAC
>LOEQ01000420.1:57416-71067 GCA_001685075.1 Bramus lutescens | reverse complement strand
CACACACACACACACACACACACACACACACACATACAAACACACACACACACAAACACACACCTTTCTTAAAATGACTGAAGAATGATTCTTGTGACAGTGGAATGCCTTTTATAAATCATCTGGGCAGTGGTTTGTAAGAGGACATTTGATGAAGAAACATAGGAAAGTCAGAGCCACGGGAATGATGCTGTGGACGTCAACACATGTCTCTAGAAATTCCTTATTAAGAAACTAAAGATGTTTCAGTGACCCGAATATGGGAAAACTATGTTTCTTCTAAATTAGGGAGATCTTGCATATGGCACATTTGCTTTTCACTAAACTACAAGACAACTCAGAGTCTATTATGTGAGTCGCTGTTAGAAAATTTTAAGAGTATTCATGTGTGTCTCACTGTACCAGTTTTTTTTTCTTATTTTCCTAATACTCTGGGATAAAGCTTTTGTACACTGCAAAGGTAAAAAGCTGACTGGCCAGTAGCCAGGCAGGAAGTAGAGGTGGGGCAACCAGACTAAAAGAATTCTGGGATGAGAAAAGGAAAAGAGTGAGTCTCTAGCTAGACACAGAAGGAGAAAGATGAAAATTCTGCACTGAGTAAGGTAGCAAGCCATGTGGCTAGACACAGATATAATTATGGGTTAATTTAAGTTGTAAGAGCTAATTAATAATAAGCCTGTGCTAATAGGTCAAACAGTTTATAATTAATATAAGCCTCCATGTGTTACTTTGGGACTGAAAAACTGCAGGACTGTGAGGAACAGAAACTTGTGCCAACAGCCTAATTATAAATTTCAATACTTTGCTTGTGATTAGATTATATATATATATATAAATGTATAAATTATGTGTGCATGGTTATATGTATATATGTGTTAGTTACTCTCTCTCACAGAATAAATGTAAAATATAAGGCATCAATATTTATAAAGACAAATCAATAAGTATTATGAAACAATGCCAGAAAGAATTAAGTGTATTTTACATGGCATACACTCTATTATTTATTTGTCATTTGAAAATTTTTTGCATATATGAGATGTATCTTGATCTTAGCAACCACTCAATCCCTTTCTCAATCTCCACTGAACCACAGACTTTCCATCGCATCTCCCTTCCAACTTCATGTCCTCCTTTCAGGATATTTATTTACTTACCTATTTATTTATGGGCTCCTAAATAAATAAATAAATAAATAAATAAATAAATAAATAAATAAATTTCATTTCAACTTTCTAAATCTATTTAGTGCTGCCTATATGTACATGTTTATGGGGTCATCCATGGAGTCATAGAGAACCTGTAAACATTCACACCCCTAACAGGAAGTGACTTTTCCTCCCCAAGTGGTCATTAACCATGTGTGAATAGTTCTTCATTTAAGATTGGGCCCTTTGAAGTCCCTCCTTAATCCTTGATGGAAATCCAAAAATGTTAAATGGCTTTACTTTGTGTAGGTAACCACAGTTGAGTTCCTGTGCAGCAACCCCTTCGTATTCAGAGGACATCCTTGCGTAGTCTCCATCCCTGTCCTCTTACAGTCTTTCTGGTTCCACTCGCTGAATGTCCCCTGAGTCTGGGATGAGGAGGAGTTGGTATAGATATCTAAGGCTGGGCACTCATGGTTGATTATTTTTAACTCTTTGAAGTAGCAATGTGTCTTTGTATTAACCACTACCCAGTAAAATAAGAAACATCTCTGACCAAATTTTCTTTGACCTAAATGAAATTCAAAACAGTAGAAACAGGGCTGGGGAGATGACTAAATGGGAAAAGGAGTTGCTGTAACAAGCACTGGGTCAAAGTACAGACAACAGCACCTACATAAATGTTGTAAGATACAGCGCTGAAGGCAGACCTGAGGGTTCAACTCAGAGAATGTGCTTCAATACATGAGGAGTAGAACCGTTGTAGAAAAATTGTGACTTCAATCTTAGGCCTCTATACACACAGTACACATATGCTCCAACACAAACACACTCACACAAGTGTGCAACCTTTCCCATGCTTACAGGCACAACAAATGTAGACATATGTCAGCAAATAGTAGAACCAATAAAACCCCCCTTTACAATTAAGATTGTGTGGGACAGCCATGGACTATGAAGTGAAAAACTGTGGACGCCATCCTTCATTGCTTAAGCTACTGAGTCAACTCAGATTAATGACACAATCTTCAAAAGTTCCCTTATCTCTAAATTCACATGATTTTTGTGTGTGTGTGTCTATAAGGTTTAAATGAAATTAAATTAACTTGACACATAGCACAAGCTAAATAAATTTTTGCTTTGTCCTTAGTCTCTTCATAGAAATCTCTGTCCCTTTGATTTAGATTTAACACACACACATCCTGAAAAGTTTAGTAATGAGAATTATTCAGTTGGGCTTTTGAGATAGGATCTTATGTAGCCCAGGCTGGACTTGAACTTAGGAATTTGTACTTCCATCACCTGAGTGCTTGAATATTAGGCCTGTGCCACCAGACCTGCCTGAAAAATGAATTCTGATGAAGAATATGCATTTGCCTATTTCCTTTTATTGCAAAGGGAGAAATTTATTCTAATTTTATATTGAGTGAAATTTTAAGTGATACTAAAAGGGTATTTTATGATATTAAATGTAGATGTATTTTAAAAATAATTTCAACATTAAGTAATTTTTAAACGATGTAGTTCAATGGTTGCAAAAATATGTTTATATATGTATGTGCATATATATGTGTATATATGTGTACATATATATTAGCACTAGTAGAGTTATATGTTTATTTGACACTAATTATGTGAAGTGGCCTTTAGATCTCTAAATATAATTTTTGATAGAATCTAAGCAGTGCCCCCTTACAAAAATCTTTCCCAACCACTGTGCTTTTAGAGACAACTAAATTTGTCTGTTCTTGTTATCATTTTTATGAGACAAGATTGTGGAGCACTGCAGGTTACAATCAGTTGTTTTCTAACCATTTGTTGAGTGATGTTTCAGCAAAAGGGAATGTAGAGGAATTTGGACTTTACGTAGTTAAAAAAATTATCAAGTAGAAGTTTAAGAAAAATGTTAACTAAAATGTTTATTTTAATACTATTTTTGAAAGCTGACTATGAATTGAGATATTCAACAATAGGTAATTAGGTAGACTACTTGTGAGCCATTGAATCTGAAAATGGCAATTAAATGAACTGGAGAGTGCATTTCTTGACATGAAATAAAACCTACATAAATAAAAGCAGATCTTGAAAAACAGTATATGCAATGGCCTTCTACTTTAAGAAAAATAAATTCATACCTCTATCAGCATTTTCTGATGTTTTCGCTAATGAGCACATGATACTTATGAAGTAAGAATCATTAACTAAGAAGCAAGGAACTTGTAGCTAAAGTCCACTCTGTGTTCACTTCCAGCCACTTGCCCATCTCCCGACGGCTGGCTTAGCACAGACCTGAGGGCAGCACGCAGTCCTCCACAGTCTGCCCTATGAAAAGCACAGGCACATTTGGGTGGCCTTAAAAGCACAAAGTGAGAGCAGTTGGAAAGGAGTTTTAGAATGGAGGGCACTGCTTAGATCCTACGTCATTTCCGTTTCTCGGGACACGCTGCTGTTAGGACTACACTCTCCTTTATGTCCAGTTTTTACATCAGAAATCGGTACCCGAGAAAACTCCTTACAACAATCATGCAGCAAGTTTGCCTTCGTTTTTAAATATCTGGTAATGTTAAAATAAGTTCCTATAAACCTCCAAATGTTTATTGTTTAAATCATTGTAGTAACCTGATATCTACGTGTCTTCCTACATGCAGAGGTGTGCACTCTAAGTGGAGAAATGCTCTATGTTTTCTTATCAAGAGCAGTACTGCTTACTTTTTAGCAGCTCTAAACTACAATATGTTAATCGACTGGGATGTAATACAAATTCTTAGTAATATCTCAATATTGACTTGAACTTAAAATAACAGTGCCAGATCTCACAGACAAATTTTACTTACCCATGTGTATTTCTGGCTCTTTAATTCAGCTTAGTAAGTCTCTTATTTTTTACACATAGACTTCTACTCCAGTGTCAAATTGATCTGTTAATACATTTGCGTGTTCTTATCGAGAAGGCATAGAAGAGAGCAGGGTAACTGAGTAAGAAGTACAGTGGTCCAGAGTGGACTTCCTCCGAGACCTTGGCTGTGCTTGTAAAATGAAGTCATTTGGAAATAGGTCTTACCCTTGTCTACTGACCTTTGGCTCCTATATGTCTTCTTCTCAGGCACCTTCTGGACACATTCCTTCAGATGCCTTTTACTCAATCTAAAAATAGGCCCCAGATGTCTTGCTACCTTATTATGCAATCTCTTTCCCGCTCACAGAGACTGTACCGTTAGCCAAGACAAAGGGAAGACTTTAAAGACAGAAGCTTGAGTTCAAAATGAGTACATAGCATTTTCCTTTTGTCTCTATGTGAACGGTTAGGAAATGTAAAAAACTGTTCTCAGTCATTTTCTTTCTGAATAATGCTTTATAATTGAAACAACCTTTTGGTTTAAAAGTCAGATGCCAATGTTTGTCAAATTTTAGATGAGAACCGCTTTACATATTCACCACTTGAGTATCTTGCATGTGCATATCAATGTTTTCATTAACTTCTCAGCTTCATTTCCAGCAAATACCTTCTGTTCCTCATATCCTGTGATTAATAGCTATTACTGAATTTTCTGGCAATGGTGGGTAAGTGGTTTAACCTTGGCCTTCTGTCCTAGGGCTGGAAGTCAAGTGAACACAAGAACCTCTGCGACATGTGTCTCTCTGAAACAGTTCAGGTTTGTTTCTCATGTGGAATTGGACTGAATGTTTTGAAAGAAGAGTTGGATTTGTTTATTTATGGTATATTCTTTGAGAATTTCATACGTGTATACCTGCAGTTTGAAAAAGGGAGAGTTGATTAAAAAGAAAATAAATATATTTTGCAATTCCGAGCCTCTCATGACCCTTTTTGGCTGATTTCTGTGATGTGTTGTGATTGTTCATGATTTGGTACCTGTGACAAATCAGGGAATAAGAATATTTCTCATGGAAGAAGAAGTGGGAGCTGAGTAACTTAATAATCACAACTTTTATCTCTAAGAAACAATCAGGTCATCCTCAGTTTCCTTTGCAAACCTTTCCAAGCATGGAACAGCCTCGGAAAGAACAGCCTCAGAAAGAACTAAAATGCATGACTTTGAAATTGGAATGAAGCCACAAAAAGTGTGTTTATGCAAGGAGAAGTCCAAAGCTAATATTCATTAGCATTCTGTCTTCAGCAGAAAAAAAAACAATTAAAAGTGTGTTTTAGGTTCAAAATTATTCTTGTGGTATTCTACTTAAAACAACCAAACTTGAGTTGATCAACATTAACAAAACAAACAAACAACAGCAAAAAAATAAGAAAGTTGGGCAGCAATTGAAGTCACAAATATTTTTCTGTGAACTTGGATGTCTTGAGCAAAGCTAGGATGTTTGCATAATCTTTTCTGTGGCAGCAACATTCCACACACATATTTCTCTTTAAAAAGAAACTCCACACTTAGTGGTATTCTGGATTCAACGTCTAAATAAAAAGCATCTCAAGTCAAACCCCGTTCTAAAAATTGACATGCATATAAAAGTTTGACTCCTTCATTCAAACATCTGTAAACAACTTAAGGTCATATTAATGCAAAGTATAATTTTATTTAAATTTCTGAATCGACACTTTCAACTATCTAGCTCAATTTTATCTCCCAAACCACTCAAATGCCTGAAGTTTATTCAAATGAAATAAATCTCTATTCATACTAATGGGTAAAGTGCACATTCAGTCTACTTGAAGAACCTTTGTCAAGGTCCAGAAACAAAAATGTTGGACATGACCTGACAGTCCCTGATATTTGTCTTCAACAAAAGAGTCAAGCCTCAAAGTGCATAGTACGTTTGTTTGAAAAACAGAAATATAAAACACAAATACACAAATCTAAAAAACACAAAGCTATGGGTTATACATACATTAACAAGGGGTTATTTAAGATAGAATTTAATAAAGCAATACTTTTATAGTGAAAATGACTCTATTTAAGACAGTGGAAAATATGCCATAAAATCATAATTCTTCCTCAATTCAGTAGAGCTGCACATGTGCTCCTGATACTCCATGGAGAAAAGTGTCTTGTCTCATGACTACACTTGAACTACACATATGTTTCTGATACTCCATGGAGAAAAGTGTCTTGTCTCATGGCTACACTTGACCTACACATGTGCTCCTGATACTCCATGGAGAAAAGTGTCTTGTCTCATGACTATACTTGAACTACACATATGTTTCTGATACTCCATGGAATAAAGTGTCTTGTCTCATGACTACACTTGAGTGAGGAATAATAATATTTTTACACAACAAAATATATTTTTGCTACATATTGTAGCAAGCTTTTTTGTTGGACTATCTTTGGACTGCCAGCCTACAGAAATGACCTGGAGACTTAGTATTAACTATGAAATCTTGACCTTAGCTTAGGCTTTTTCCCAACTAGGTCTTATAATTTAATTAATACTTTTTTTTGTCTGCCTTCTTCCACATGGCTCCATTTCCTCTCCTTAATACACCTCACCTAACTTGTTCTGAAATCACACATCTAGATTCCTTCTCCCAACTTTTCTCTCTCTGCCCGGAAATCCTGCCTGTATCTCCTGCCTAGCTATTAGCCATTCGGCTTTTTATTTCACCAGCAATACATCTTCACACAGTGTACAACTATCCCACAGCAACATACTTTCCATGAAACTGTCGCTGCATACAGGCAGACTTATAAATATAGGATGTTCCAAACTGTTAGGTAGACCTGTGGGAGAAAAATAATTAGCATATGCCATATCTTACTTTTGTTTGCAAATAATAATAATTACCTTCACCATAATGTCATGATTTGCTGCAAGAGCTGTTGCCAACAGCTGCACAGAAAGACAAGATAGTCAAACAACTAAGCTGCCATCTAAAGGAAATTAAGCATCACTGGAAAACATTCTAATCAGATGATGGGTTAATCCAAGTTTCCACAAAGCCTTATTTATGGTTTCTAAGGTCAAAATTGATGCTGACCACTTCAAATTAGTGCAATTAGCAAAAAACTAAAACAATGGAGGCTTTTCCGATCCAATCTCTCTTTTTGGAAGTCCAACTACAAACTATACTGGGTGGTTCTACTCTTAAACCCATTGCGGGGGAGCTGAGTTTTATGTATGTCTCAGTCTCAGTTGGTGGGAATTATGGGTACGGATTATAGATATGGGTACAAATTTTTTATCTACAAAAGTAATTTTTTTTTTACTGTCAGAATTTTAAACTACACATTACACCCCACAGAAGTGTCTTGTTTGGGGAATCACACACACAACACACATACTCGTATATGCATACACAAAGAGGGAAAAATAGGCACAAGGGAATTTTCTTCATACATTGAACCTGCAGATAGAAGCGAATCAGTAAACTGAGTCACACCATCCCTTTCTATGAGCTGTTTTTTTGTATTTGTTGTTGTTGTATTTTTGTTTTTGTTTCTTTGTTTTTTTTTTTTTTTCTAGAAAACTATGTTTCTTGTAAGAGTGATGTTGAGAAGAAACAGTGAAGCGTCTGATTTCTGTTCTGGTAATGACTTTCAAGTTTCTAACGCAGAAGGCAGAGGTCCATGTTGATTGTTTGTGTCCAGGTTGACTGACACTCCAGCATGTACTCACAATCGGGGTATAATTGATGAGGCTGGGGAGCGGTCAGTGGGAAAAGAGCTTGCTCTGCAAGCATAAGGACCCGAGTCTAGATTCCCCAGCATCCATGTAAAAGCTCATCTGGTCTACAAGTTTCAGAAATTGTGCCTACAATCTTTCCCCCCAACGGCACTCAAATTTTGTCTTGTTTTATGTGGAATAAGCTGAGTAACTGTTTGGAGGTATAGCATATCTCCTTTAATGAAGTAAACAATGCCGTAGATTACAATTCAGCTCATAGCAAATGAGAGCTGGGCATGAACAAGATCCCCCTCTAGGGCCCGCTACCAATGTGTGCATACAGTTTCTGGTGCTCAGCTCCCAAAGAGGACCGCTTCCATTTTCCACTAGCCGGCACATGTTTAAGGCTGCAAATAAGTAATAGTTCTTCTTTATTGTGTTAAATCTGTTAAAAATATGCTTGACTAACCTCCTAGAATGACATTTTAATAGATGGGGGAAAAGTTGTTGGCTTCAAAGACCCAAGAAATGAAGAGCACAGAAAACTCAAGTAAAATGCGTTTATCCTAAAACACAGTTTTCTGCCCTTTGCTGATGAAATGAATAACAAGAGAACAAAAGGTTGTGTAGTGGCCAAGTGCTAATAACTTCTGTCATAAACTTCATGGACGCCAGTGATTTTCTGTGGAATTGACCTGCTGGTAAAACATACCAGAAGTATCACCAGTTTCCTACTTGCTTTGAGTCGTTCGTGTCCTGTTCTGCTTCTGTTGTGAGGATGCGTCAGAGTTTCCCAGAGACGATCTGGTAAGAGACTACAGGCTCCTCAGACTAAGACTGTTCAACCCTTCCCAGATGTGGAGGAGGGTGAAGTGGTTATCTTTGCTCTGTGTTTACACGTGTATTCTGTAACATGCAGGCATGTCTCATTGGAGAGTGGATGCTAACAAGCAGGGAAGTAGACAGAGATGGGATAAGGGAGGCAAGGCTTAAGCAACAGTTATCTCTTGGATGCCCATAAAGGAAGGGAAAGCTGCTGGTGTTGATAAGCCTAAGAGCGAAGCGAGTTTCATCTCTCATGAAGTGCAGAGAACTAGCACATTTGCATCTGCCCAGATGAGCTCTGCTCCGCAGTTGGGCCAGCCAACAAGTCCAGATTGTATGGTGACTCTGCCACTGTTTTTAATTCTGGTCAGTTTCAATATTTGCTACAGAAGTGAAAGACTTTCCAAAACGGTTTTCCAATATACACCCACAGTTACGCAGAGAACACTATGTGCTCGCCAGTGTGCTGCCTCATTAATCCACACCAGGTTAGAAGATAAACCACAACCCAGTTCTATCAGAGGCCGTTGTTATCATCAAACAAGGCAAAAGTACTTATCTCTCTTTGAGATATGATTTTCACTTAAATCTTCATGGGCCTATTCTCCATAAGAAGATGGTGCAAAAATAGACCCCAGTGTAGAAAATGTGAGTGAATGCTGTGGAATAAGACAAAACCACTTATTTTTGACCCTTGTTCAGAGTTAAAAAGTAAATAAACAATCGTGACTGCCTTTGCTAAATCTATATATTGTCTTTAACTGCCTGAGTGTCTCAAGGGAACTTGAACCTCAAAGGAATGTTGCAATGTGACCATCATACCCAAAACCAAAGGAGAAAACAGTGGTTCTTCTTTAGGGAAAGCTACTTTTATTTATAAATACAATTTTTAATATCTAAAAGCATTATAATAAAGAATCATTTACCCTTGTACTCATATTTTTGATACTAAAGCATTTGAAGTAAGTCAAATGACTTCAGGTTGTATCTGAAGACCTTTGGCATCTTATTCTCTCTATGTCTCTCTACTTGGCACATTTCATTGGGAAATCCTGGGAAATCCTGGTAATTAGTCTGGAGCCAACAGAAATCAAATGTTCATAAAAGGCAGTCATACTTTTCAATCCCTGGGCAGGCCTTGGCTTTAGTCACCATGAATTCTGAAAGCAGACCAATCGTTCTTTGTGCCTGGGTTACTAATATCAGCCAGCTAGGCATTCGATACTATTGCATCTACCGTCTCTGAAGTCCGGACACATCCTATAATGGAGCAATAAGGAATGATGTAATAAGGAATGAAGCAATAAGGAATAAGGACTATTTGGATCTGTGTTCCTTTTTTCACCTAAAACAAATAATGAGGCTTCCCGCCATCATTGGCATCCCACCATCGACAAAGTACATTTAAAGTCCAATTGCATAATTCCATTTTGTGCCCAAGCCTGGCATTGAATATCCAGCTACTCCAGTATTGAAATGGGATATATGTGCTGTGGCCAAAGTGTGCTATAAAGTATACGGGTTCCGTAGTCTCAGTGTACCTTCCTTATGAAAGGCTGTTTGCACATAAAACAATAAATATCTAAGTAAGTGTGTGACGGAGCCAGGCAGTGGTGGCGCACACCTTTAACCCCAGCACTCGGGAGGCAGAGGCAGGTGACTCTCCAAGTTCGAGGTCAGCCTGATTTCGAAAAGTGAGTTCCAGGACAGTCATACCTACACGGAGAAACACTGTTCATCCCCCTGCACCCACAAAAAAGTGTGTGTTGGTAGCATATGGGGTTTTTTCTAAGCACCAAAGCATACCGAGTGTGGTAGATAGCATTGTGACTTTAAAACAAAGCACGCAAAGAAGGATCCATTAGCATTTTCACTGGAAAATAGAACAAAGGAGTGCAGTAAGTGTTAGCTTAGCAAGCAAACCGCCCGCTGAGAACACTGATAGCGATCAGTGCTTTTCACTAAGCGTTCAGTGGCCATACAGGGTCCTCAAAAGGAACTATTAAGCCTTAGAGAGGACAGTTGATACAAGCGGTCTACTTTCATTTTCTCAGGGATGAGGTAAACCGTTAGCACTTCATTTAATTGGAAAACAGTGTATGGTTTTAGATGGCAATCGCTATAACAATGGTGCAGGCAGTGAGGCCATGAAGGGAGAACCCAGACAAAAGCTGAAATTCCAAGCAGAAACTGGTTCTGTTTTGACTTTTCACAACTGTCTCTTACACAGCACATCCTGCCTCAAGTAACAGGCCCATAGCCTAAGCCTCCAATGCGGAAAAGAACACAGACCCAGAAGCTTGGTGGGTACCCTTAGAATCTTAGTGTTGACGTGAAGCACAGGTTTCAGATGTGGGTTCTGAAGCAGGAAAGATGAACAGATACTAAAGAGCAAGAAGCAGAAAGTGCTAGCTATTCCAGGCGAAGCTGCAGTCGCGCATGCTCCTTCCAAGGTGACCACCAGAGTCCCACCGCTGAGATGCCACAGAAAAGAGAATCAAGCTTGACCGCTGAGTTTGGAGACTGTTTTATTAATGAGACATTCATGACCACAACCAAAGCACACACAGGGATGCCTGCTGCTGTGCAGCTGTGCATTCCATACAAGCAGGCAGTCAAAACTGTTAGAAGGGCTTTTATTTTTATAGTCTCTAAGGTAAGACCAAGCGTAAAAGGACAAACCAACCAATAGTGACCTTAATCCTCTCCCATACCCAGACTCAGACAACACTTCTGATGCGATATGAACTCATAACTCGAAGCCTGGAAAGTTAAACTCTATTTAGACTCAGCCACTCACACCCACAACAAAAACCTTCTATTTGCATCCCTGTGGTAGGCAGGTTTCTACCATATCCCTGATCTTTCTTGAATGATAAAATTTGCACTCTTATACATATCCCNAGTGTGTGGCCTGGATTGAGAAACTTTCTATAATCAATGAGCTACAGCAACATTACCACTTCCATGACAGCAATGCAAAAGACGATGACAGCTAACTGTTTAATAGATTCCACTGACTTTCTGCATGCCCAAACTAAGTATTGGATAGGTCCTAGTGACATGAAATTGTAGCCATGGAACCACCTGCCCACAGGAGCTGAATCTATGTGAGCTTAGATGGTAATCTGTTACTATTTGACAGTCAGAAACCTGGGACCGGATCAGCATCTTTTGCTGTTCTTACTTGTTTGAGAATTTTATACGTGTGTATAATGTTTTGAACAAATCTACCTCCCCTTCCACGTCCAATTCCTACCCTTTTCTCCCATAATTTTTCTCTCTCAGCTTCATCTGTTCCTCTTTTAAAAGTGCATGGAACCCATTTACTGCTGCCTTTTTGTACAAAAGGATTAGTACCATCTGCTAGAGTAAGGGTAACCAGAGAAACATCTTGATCAAGGCCTTCTCAGGGAGTATAAAGCACGAGACACAAATAGCCCAGATTTCTGAATGATAGAAACTTTCAGTGAATCAATGGGTGTTGCAGTAAGCTACTAAATTCACAGCAACTTATTGTATAACAGAAAATTAATGCCGTCACAAGATACCCTCCTAAGAGTTAGCACATACTCCAGTTTTTCTAGGAGCAACACGAATTCTGTAAACATCTTTACAATTATTGCATAACTTTCTACAAAAAGAAAATAAAACCATACAAACAAACAAAACCAGAAGGCCACAATAGTCTCTATGCTATTATCTTTAGCTCTTAAAGAACTTCCGGATTGCTGAGAAAAATGCATTTACTAATGAAGACTCTAAAGATAGATCCTAATCATGTCACATGGAGAATTTGTGTTTATCTTAACTCCTGACAGTTTTAAGGTACTATCCATGGCCTATTAATAATGACAAATAAGGTGATAAACAATAAGATTGCTTTAAGTGCCGGACAAAAATTTCTTTCCCAGTAACTTTTGTATATCTGAACTCCACATGATTCAAGAAATTCTAAACTTGAACTTAAATAAATAATATATAATAATTGCCCTATAAAATGTAGACTATGCAAAGATAGAATGCAAAAATAATTGCGGGGCGAGAGTGTGAACTCTGAGGCTAGCTAACTCCAGGGCTTTCCTTTTCTGCCGCCCAGAAACTCTCACCCATTGATGTTCTCTTCATGTTTTCAATTTGCCCATCTTCTCAAGTGGATGTGAGAATGATATCTACTTCAGATGAGGAAGATGTGAGATGACATATAGGTACTAGTCCCGGTGTGCCTTAGAATATTAAAAAGGCTAAACCACAATGGTGATTGTATGACTATGACTTACTTCTGTGTCATGGCTTTCTCAATTTTAAAACACTTGTAGGAGCAATTTAGGGTAGTAAGTATGAGCCCAAGCAAAGGACTCAGAATAAGGGTTTTAGGATTTTAGGACTTGGGACAATTTTCTTAACTCTCAGCTCCCAATTTCTTCTTCTGAATGCAATAATATCTGATACATTTCCTGTAAGGATTTGCTGAGGATAAAGAAAAAGCCATACATAGAACCCGGAGCATAGCAAATACTCAGTAAACACCACCTCTCCCTCCAAAAACGAAACATTAGTTACAAAAGTGAATGGACTGTGGTAGATATGGTGTCAGCATATGGTTTCAAGATGAGTAAAAACATATTAGGTTAGTAAACCAGATTCAATTAAGTACAATGATAGATAGAAACATCATCTCAAATATCTTGTTGCTCATACTAGACACACTCACAAAGTTCCAGTGATAAATGCAGTGAGCCTCTAAACCCTTATCTCTGAAAAATATATTTCTGCTGCAAGTGGGCAAGAATTTGAGCCAACTGCAACAATGGAGAGGAAGAAGCTATTACTGTTCCTTAAACCATCCAGCTTCTTGTGATGGGAACCCCTGTACTTTCTGTGAGGACAGACCTCTTTCAAATGAATGGAGTTGGATGACTCAGTAGTTAACAGTGCTTGTAACTCTTTTAGAGGACCCACATTTGGTTCCCAGCACCCAAATCAGGCAGCTCACCATGCCCTGTTAACTCCAGCTCCAGGACTGTGCAACACGTTCTAATGGCCTTCCACAGGTTTTCCCAAACACATCACACACACACACACACACACACACACACACA